>PVKN010043327.1:0-10261 GCA_004027915.1 Capromys pilorides | reverse complement strand
GCTTTTGTGAGTACTAAATACATACAGATGCGTAAATATAATTAATAGATTTCTAAGCCACATATAAGTATTTCTTAAGTTAGCATGGCTGCATTATTTATACTGAAAGATATTTGTCTTAAGAAAGATAAGGTAATTATCATAAATAAAATCAAGATTTTTTCCAACACTTAGATCATACAACCTTCTCCCGGGTTCTGCCTCCATCTCGCTGAATATTTCCATGGCCACCATGTGACCTCAGGAAACACGGCCGCTGAACTGTCCTTCTTGGGGCTCCTTGCTCCCAGTCTCCCTCGAGCCTGTGCCTGCACCCATGGGGGTGAGCGGCCACTCCAAGACATCCACTCCAGGTCACTCTTCCTTCTGCGCTCACTGCTGCCTCCAAATCTCCGGTCCTCCTGATTGTTTTGCCCTCTCTGATCTTCTCTGTGTCCCTTTAAAGAAAAAGCAACAGCCCTTTCTTTTTTCACTGATTCTCACTTTACAAAATTGGGAAACACTGATTTTGTGGTCCATTAGGAACTGTCTGTTCATTTTTTTGTTACTTTCCTGAACCAATGATAAACAGGAAATCTTCATTATTCATGGCAAACACCAGTTTCATCTCAGTCCTCAGTGTAAAATATTGTGACATATGCATGACATATGTAGGCCAGGCAACGCTCCCAGCAGCCGCACAGGTTCTCTGCAGAGCTGAGATTCTGACCAGAACCTTTCCAGTCTGCCTCTTAGCCCATCCCTGAGACTGGGGCTGGGCAAGTTATCTGCTTCTATTACTACTGATCTATAAAACAGTTTCCGTTCCGGGCGGAATCTTTTCCAGGCTGGACCCCAGTGCTCAGGTTCCCTCCTGCAGGCAGCATCATATTTCCTTGTTTTTCTTCTACCTCACTGATTTCAGGTTCAAGTTTGCTCTTCCCTTTAATTAAAGGGAAGGGCCATGATGATGGCCCTTATATAATAACCAAAACCTTAATTAGCAATGTGTCTAGGATCGATTTCTCTCTATGAAATACCTGCTTTCACTGAAAAATTCTCTATTGAAATACTTAATCGCAGATATAACTTGCATTGTTGAACCACTGCTCAAATTCTAAACTCCTAACACCACTTTCCCAACGTGTTGGTCTCAGATGTCACCCTTCCCCCCTGGTAAGTGGGGCTGTGCCCCACTCTACAGTGCAGGTAGAACAAGAGCATCCACCTTTGCCTCTTGGTCTTTCTTTCTTCCAATGATTCACATCTACTTTGTCCCTGGGCTGTTTATGTTCCTGTGCTTTTCTTTGCACACCATTGGTATCTCCTATTC
This sequence comes from Capromys pilorides, assembly GCA_004027915.1. Classification (NCBI taxonomy): domain Eukaryota; kingdom Metazoa; phylum Chordata; class Mammalia; order Rodentia; family Capromyidae; genus Capromys; species Capromys pilorides. The sequence continues at coordinate 8,949 of PVKN010043327.1, read as the reverse complement.
CAAGTTAGCATCTTTTCTAAAACTGTTAAAATTTTACTTTAATTGGCTTCAAATAAACTCCTTGATATCCAGAGGCCTGAGTGAACAACCACACCTATCTGAAATACTTCAGTGACCTACAAGCATGCTTAGAAGGCAAGCGAGGGCTCACATGGGGGCCTCCAGGATACCCTGTCACTAGACCCCAGCTTTCCTGGCTCATGAGGCCCTGTCCCCTCTCCAGCAGGCATGGGCTGCTCAAGTCCGTACCATCGTTTCCTCCAGTGTTGCTCATTTCTCTCTGCCACAAGGCTGGTGATTTTCTTTCTACTCACATGTTGACTTGACCTTCTATCTACTTTACCAAATCTCACTTGGAAAATCATAAACTAGGGAAGTTTTTCCTGAAATATTCACTCTGCTGAGCTTTCCTTTATATATTTTCAGCCTGCTGCATGTCTCCTCAGAAGGCATCATCACACCTTTATAAACATATATGCCTGTGTGGGTTTATGTATTTTAAGTGTATGTTCCAGCCAATAGTAAGGACTAGAAGGACAGGACCGTGTCTATTTTGTTCACCACTGCATTTATGACTCCTAAGAATTGCTGCATGGCATCAATATATTTATTATTATTATTATTATTATTATTATTATTATTATTATTATTATTATTGCTAGCTCAGCCTGCCCTGAGGGTGGAGCTGGCATAGCACGTGGTGCTAGTGTGTGTGGATATTATTACTGTTTAGGTGTGGGAAGCAGTTTTATTTATCCACAGCTGAAGTTGAGAGGTATATAGTACAAATCTGAGGATTCTTCCTTTCCCCATAGATTTAAACAGCTATTTGAGACCAGAAGTTTTCATAAAGCTAAATAAGAGGTGATGTAATTGATGAGTTATAAGATCATAAGGCATTCTAAGAGAGGATTTAAAAGACTAATAGTCCCATCTAGTATAAGTAGAGTATGGTGGTTTCAAAATACAAGTGTAGATAACTTAGCTAAAATGTCTTTATTTAATATATTGCTAATGGGCCAGCAAGATGGTTCAGCGGTATAAAATGCCTGCATAGGAAAGCTTAGGCAGCCGCAGAGATTGCAGTTTGATCCCCAGCACCACATGCTATGCCAGCTCCACCCCCAGGGCAGGGTGAGCCAGCAATAATAATAATAATAATAATAATAATAATAATAATAATAATAATAAATATATTGATACCATGTATGCAAAACGTACTTTAGCCTACATCTAAGAGTTGCCAAAATCCTAACAGTTTACCATTGCTGAAAAGTCCAACAAGTCCAAAATTTCCTCTGAGATCTAAGGAAAACTCAGCTGAGAGGCCCTGTATGAATGAAAAGAAAGTTAAACACTTCCATAATTCATGACACAAGATAAATATACCATTCAAAAAGGCCCCAAAAGGGGGACTACAATGCATTGGAACTAATGCAAGTGCAAAATCCAGAAAAACAGACATTAAGTCCTACACTTCAATGTTTAATGTCCATGGCAATCCAAGGTAGCATGTGCACTGCAAGTGGCTCCATGCATATGGCACTCCTAGTGGTAGCTCCAACAGTCTCTCTCTTAGGCCTACTTTGCTCCTTCTTTGCACTTTCACTTAGATGATCCATGTTTCCAGCTTTTGAAAATTTCTGGGGTATCCTCTCCGTGCAAATCTTCTTACTCTCTGCTTTGTGCACTGCTCTCTCAGGGCACACTGCCTGGCCTCCCAGGCCTTCTTCTGGAATCTAGGTGGAAGCCTTACTCTCAGTGCCTGAAACCAATATCACCTGGATGATTCCACAGTCTGCTGCGAGCTGGAGCAGTGGCCAGGTTTTCTTCTCTCTTAGCTGTAGAAGTTGAGTGACAGGATTACTGATCACTCTTACCCTTATTGTAAGGAACAAATTCTCTAAAATATTGCCATTCTGCAACCTGGTGTGGCTGCTGCTGCCATTATGGAATACTGCACTATGCAGCTTCCCCTCACAGCATAGTCCCTCACCTTTGCAGTTCTGAGGCTGCAAAGGATGGATACCTGCCACCTCCTGTGATGCCCTCAAGCATCATTTCTATCCTCTTGTTCCTTTCTATCAATGGAGATCCTCTTAGCTCTGTCTTGGAAGTCCATAGCTTTATTGGCACTTGTTTTATGACCAAACTCACAACATTTTAGATCATACCACTGGACTCTTTGCTCTTGATTTTCAACATAAAACTGGCCCAAACATCCCCAACAATAGCCATGCCACTGCTGCAACATTCCACTACCTTGAAATCCATTTTACCAGATTAATCAGTCTGTCATGCTTAATTTCAGTCTCAGGCAAAGTCTCTGAGCATGAGCCAAGTGCAGACGACCTTTCTGCCACACCTTAACACACATCATCTGGAGTCCAACAACCAGTGTAGTCCTTTCTCCCAGCAGAGAACTAGCAAGCCTTGGTTTACAGACAGGATTTCTATCAGCCTTCTGATCTTCTGAGCTCCCATACAGATCATCCAAAGGCATTTCAGAACTTCTGTAGGCAACATCTCCAAACCTTTCTGATCTATTACCACAAGTCAATCAAAAAGTTTGTAGTTCACATTGTCAGGTTTAGTCACAGCAATGACCCCGTTTCTCGGTACCAAATTTTGTCATGGCTTGGGTTTTCTACATGGTGAACGATATAATGCAGGACACATTTTATAATAATATTTTATAACAATATTTTATAATGAATCACCCAAAGAAACAAATATAACAAATACAGGAAATCTGTCCACACACTAATGACTCAAAAATCTAACTGAGGGCCTGTAACCTAATAACCTGCATGAGTGCTGCTGAAATTCTAGAGCTCATAGTAATGCCTCCTGCAATTCCAACTGGAGGCCTAGAGCCTACAACGAAGTCTCCTGCAGGCCTGCTTCACAGATCTGTGCTGGAAAGGCACAAAGGTCAATGGTGGAAGCTAGAAAGTCTATGCCAGTAGGATGAAGGATCTGTGCCAGCAGGCTGAGGGGTCTGAACTGGAACTAGGAAGCAACACTTAAGGCAAGTCCTAGAGCTCCCTCAAAAGTATGACAGCCTGCATCAGCAATAGTGGGTTCTCCAACTCCTTCAGCAGTGAAGATGAGTTCCCATTCTGTTTTGCTTTGCTTTGCTTTGCTTTGCTTTGTTTTGCTTTGTTTTGCTTTTTTTGTTTTGTTTTGTTGTTGTTTAGTACCAGGAATCAAACTCAGGACCTATCCCTTGCCAGGAAGGCACTGTGCAGCTGAGCTACATCACCAGTCTTGAGTTCCTATTCTGAAAGCCAACGTGACAAGCTTCTCCATGAGGCTGAACAGTACACCATCTTCCCCTCCAGAGCCAGGAGGCAATGCTCAAGATGAGCATCAAAGCTCCTCCAAAGTTCTCTGGGAAAGCCAGCATGACAAGGTCCTCCAGCAGAAAAACCTAAGAGAACTAGAAGTTTCCAACAGCTTCAACAATGCCTCCAACCAGCACCCTTAATAATGCATTGTTGGCTTCACCTGTTCTGCCTTTATGCTGCTGGCAACAATCCTCAGGTGGGCCTCCCACACTCAGAACCATTCTAGCTTATTTCATCTGGGTATAAAAAGTTGACCACAGTCAGCTACCCACCACACTGCAATAAGTGAAATGCTATCAAGGCTGAGATTTACATCAATGACAGCGGTGAAGGGTTAGCAGGCAAGGTACCTGGCATGGAGGAAGCACGTTTAACTAAGGATTGAGAAGCTAAGTTAGGCTACCATAATTGATTTTACATCAATTCTCCCAATATTGTACTCTTTGAAAAATTGCAAAATAGGGGACCGGGAAGAAAGCTCAGTAGAATAAGTGCTTGCTAGGCAAGCAAAGGGTCCTGAGTTCAATCCTTGGTACTAAAAGAAAGAAAGAAAGGAAGGAAGAAAGGAAGAAAGATTGCAAACTGAATTTATTTTGAAAAATTTCATATATAATAAATAACTAATGAGTAAAACTGAAAGGAGATATTTTTAAAGCTTTTTATTTGAGAGTTGGGTTATTAGTACTTATTAAATGTATTACTATTAAAATGGATTACTAGATAGGCTGGCAAATCTATAAACAACATATAATCTGATTTAAAATAGAAAATGAAAGCAAGTGTCTCACCACACACCCAACAAAATTCAGGGAAATCAACAAAACAGGATTTGAGTGCATCACTAAAAATGAAATTCTTATTTAAATTTTAAAAAATTTAAACATGTTTTTAAACATGATATAGGAAATTGACTTAGTAATATATGAAGTTTTAGGGTTTTTGTTTGTTTATTTTCTGTTGTTTTTTGTTTTGCTTTGAGACAGGGTCTCGCTATGGGGTTCAGGCTGGCCGTGAGCTCACATTTTTAGCCCAAGCTCGTCTTGAACTCACATCGATCCTTCTGCCTCAGCCTCCCAAGTGCTAGAAGTACAGGCATCCACTGCCATTCCTATCTGAGATCTTTTATGACATGTGTGTTTTAAGTTAAGGCACAATTCAAAATTATTCAGATAATGGTTGTTGATAACATTCTATCACTCTCCCATGCTTGGATTCAAATGGCTTTTAGATTATTGTGTCACTTAAAAAATTAAAGAAAAATGAAAAAAAAAAAAAAAACAGTAATAATATGCAGAAGAAACTGCTTTGCCAGAATATTTAAAGCACCAAAAGTAGATGAACTAGGGCTCCAAGTTTCCATACTGAGACCAAGCATAGCCAAAGAGGGAGGCCGAAGCAGGTAGAATTAGCACACGGGGGAGCAATGGTCACCGTGACAAGAGCAGGCAGGAGCACTGCTGAGGCAAGGCAGTGAGCTTTTTGCTTTTTCTCAGGGATCGAGTGGTTGCAAGCATACAAGAACGTGGTATCAGTTTGCCCATGCAGCTAAATTTGAGAAGGGACACGGTGCCACACGGTGAGAAGGATTTTAGTGGCAGAGTAAGTGTGAAGATCAGGAATAAAGCTGCAATTAATGAAAGAGGGAAAGTTTGGTGACCACAAGGGTAAAGTTGCAAAGAGGGGACCATGATTACACAGTGGTTTACAACCCATCCTCATGAGTCTAATTTATGTCATAGGCAAACAATAAAAAACATATAGATTAGATATACATGGAATATAGATATGCATGATATACATGACTTAATGATATTGATATAGATAGGGATTATATATAATCAAAAGTGACTTTTTCAAAATGATTTTTTAATAAAATATGATTAACTTCATGGAATGCAGTGGTCTGAATTTCAGTGACTAATATGTGTATAAAAGAATAAAATTTCAATGAAAATAAAGCATTACACATTCTATTTGTAGGGCAAATGTAAAACTTTACATATTTAGTTTACCATTTCTTACATTTTGCCACTAGGTCATAATTAGAAGAAAGAAGATCTTTTAGAAAGACAGTAGAAGTTGCCTTGGTTAAGGTGTATCAAATAATCTAATGATAGCAGTAGAGATGTATGTGTATGTGTGCGTGTGTGTTAACCAACTAATTAATTGAGTGACAGTTGTTAAATCCCAGTAAGGAAACCACTCAGGAGCACTGGTTTAGGAACCATGGCAGGGACAAGTCACAATGGGGGAGAGGTTGGGCTAAACTGTGGTAAAAGCTAGGAAAAGTGAGAATGTATGGCCTCATCACAGCGCAGGTCAGTGGAGGAAAGAGACTGCTAGGGGACCCTGTCTGACCATTCTCAGAAGGCTGGTGCTGAGGGCAGGGCAGTGTAGTCAGGCATTGCATGGGGGCTGAAGAGTCGGGAGTTAATTGGTTATTGAGGGTGGTCAGATACCAAGGGTCAGGCTTTCTTGATAAGCTTATCAGGTAGATTGAAAAAAACCTGAACTTTAAAGAGATGATACCGATGGACCTAGAAAGCAGCTCAGGGTCCTGAATAAAGTTTGGGAAATACATTTTAAATGCATTCATTGTATATCATATGTATATAATCAGAAATAAAGCACAGGGTGGGTAACTTCTTGTCATATAGGACAGTGTAAATCTAAGTACTAACGAACACGTTTATCAGCTTTAACTTGAAAAAAAATGTCAATTATCTGAGACGCTCTCTTATCTGATCATGGAATCATTTAATGTATGCCTTGCTGTCTTTTGTACAGGTTCATATGTGATATAAACAGGCATTTTGGTCACCTCTTCTGGCACATAACAGTCAGTAAGTGTTAGGCACTTCTTATTGTTAGTGTTACTGCTCTCTTCATAATCTTTATAGCTTAAGTGATTTGCAGTTTGTTACAGCATTTAGCATCCACAGTTACTCTACTCTTCAAAATACTCCTATACCGTAGGTAACGTTTTCATTTCTCAATTGTGGCTCCGAGTCCATGACGTTCCCGGGAGAGCCCTAGTAAATAGGACAGCCAGGGTACACACCGCCCATGCACTCCAAATCCTCTTCTCTTCCCACTGCCTTATCTCCCAGAGGAAGATGCCACAAGGTAGAGCAAATACTCGTACCCCAAGGGGGTAGAGATACCCCAAGGACTATTGTAACACACTCAAATTAAACTGCACGTTCATTATCCTTAATGGAAAAGTTAAACTTGTTGCTTGTTGACATTGGTTTCCATTCATCCGTCTCCTTGAAGAAGCCAGAAAACGGCTTATTTTAACAAGACCATGGAGCTGATTAGTAAGGACGCAGTGGGGAATTCTCCTGGCGAGGCAGAGCTTCGTAATAAGACCCAGAGAGAGTTTCATCATTAGATAGCCAGCTGAACTCTGAGAGCAGCGTCTCTTTCCTTAATGATTAGTAACTATTTAATTAAAATCAACGGATAAGAATGGAGGTTACAGAAAAGGGTGTTTTTAATTTTCTCGGAGACTCTTAAGTTTCTGAAGTTGGGCTAGAAATGCAATTACTAAGCTGAATTTTTTCCTGTCTCAGAGTGGGAGCCAACAGCAGGGATTTGGGAGCACCTAGTGTCTGGGGTGAGGCACTAATCGCCACCGAGCTGCAGCAAACACTATGGGAACTCTGGCATTGATTAGAACCCCTTGACTCTGTGGCAGACTACAGTCTTTACCACAATGACAATCTTGAACTGTATGTTACGGCTGGAATGCCCTGCCAGAATCCACTAACGGAGAGGAAGGGATATTTCGTTCTGTCTTGAAAAAGAGCACTGCCAGTTCTGACGATCATCCACTAATATTATGGAATTTTGGAGTATGCATCCAACGACTTTCTGTTAGTTCAATGAGAAGAAATGTTTGTACCAATAGTGTTTAGAAAAGTCATCGTGTCTGCACCTTGTACTCCGAACAACTACAGTGAAGGCAACAATATGCATTGTATTAATTATTGTGGCAGTCCTACTAACATGTTTTCAAATCGTCTCATTGTTATTTCCTATTAAAACTAATAAAAATAAAATAAAAAGAAAAGGAAACTCAATAGTCAGCCTGGGAAAGCTCTCTTCATATGGAGATAGGAAGTGAATACGGAACATGCAGGAATACAGTCCATCCTGAGGATATCGATCAGTGTGTCACAGCAGTGCACTACAGCCTCGCAGTATAGGGTGGTGTTTGTCCCCTGGGCAGTTTGGGCATGGATGACAATTGGTGAGCTACAGTCACTGCCCAGACTGTTGGTTTGTGCTGATTGTGGTGTCATCCACTATGAGCAGAACTGAGGTGGTTTTCTTTAGGGTTATGGCTTTAAAACTTCACAGAAATAAAATTGACTACAAATATCTCATTGTGTAACAGATATGACATTTAAAAACATTAAAAATAAATCACTCTACTAAAACTACTAAAATAACTTGGTAAAAAGAAAGAAGTGTTCAGGGCCAGCGAGATGGCTCAGCCAGCTAAAGTGCCTGCTTCGGCAATCTTAGGCAACCACAGGGACCATGGTTCAATAGCGGGCACCACATACTGCGCTGGTCCCACCCTCAGGGCAGGCTGAGCTGGCCATAATAAATAAATAAATAAATAAATAAATACATACATACATACATACATACATACATACATACATACATAAATAAAGTTCAGCTTAAATTTGCAAGGAGATAATCTTATGTGTCAGTGCAATTTTAATGGGAGCATATGCAAAGGATTATTTATACATGGTCACACATTTCTTTGTAATTAAACAATAAGGACTAAAACACGATACGTTAAGATTTGAATGAAAGACTGAGAAAGGACATTACCATAGAGAAAAATGGACACCAAGAATATTATATGATAGAATTAAATGTAAAAACCTGACTGTATTTTTAAATAGTATGTCTATTTAATTACTCGTTTGAAATGTAAATATTACTATAATTATTTTCTCTCATTGTTTGCTTTATTGGTTTAGTTCAATAACTAAAGCAAAAGAATGAAAAATATTTTCTCTTAATGCATTTGGAAAAGTATTGGTGAAAATCAGTGTGATGTGAAATTCTAAGGGGTGGGCTGCAATAAGGAAAACATTAGCATCATAGTAAAAAAGAGTCAGAAATTGTGGTCACACGTAGTGATGACTCGCAGCGTCACAAGGAACATGAAGGAAGAGCTGGGCATAGTGCTCTTGCCTGAAGCCCTAGCTACACAGGAGGCCAGTGCAGGAGGTCTTCAAATTCAAATGGAGCAGGCAACTTAGAGACTAGGTCTCAAAATACTAATTAAAATTAGCGGAGAGTGACATCCTGCTTTTTTCCTACACCCTTGATGCAAGTGTTCTCAAGGGAGCAGAGAGCAGTAGGAGGATTAGAGAACAGCAAAGCAAGACAATAACAATAAGAAGGTCAAAGCCTTCATTGTTAGAAAAGAAGGAGCAGACTTCTGGTTATTTCTGAACCCTATGAGATAGAAACCAATGAGACTGTTAGATCTACTAAAATGTTACCAATGTAGCCAGTGACAAAACATTGTAAATACATGTGAGGAGGATGAGTAGGAAGAAGAAGA
>PVKN010043326.1:0-10254 GCA_004027915.1 Capromys pilorides | reverse complement strand
ATAGCATATATATATATATATATATATATATATATATATATATATATATGAAAGTAGAATATAATTCCGTAATGAACAAATAAAATAGTTTAGTGGCATAATGAAGTTGAAATTTTAATCACGTCGTTTGCGTTGGGTCAGCAGGAAAACTCTGCTTCTTGCAGTTAGTCTCCGATCTCAGTCTCTTCCTTTGTGCGCCTCCAATGTTAGACTTGGTCCTCGGGCATGAGTCACGGGTAGAGAAGCCCAGAGAGCCGGGGGCTGTGTAAAGGGCTGCTCCCAGGCCTCCCGTGATGTGCTCTGTGCATGTCTCACTCTAGGCATCTGATTCTCCCTAACGGCAAGGGAGACCCAAACATGTGCACTGCTTGCCTAGGAAGAGAAAAGAGGAGGACTGCTAAACCCTGAGTAGTCATTAGTGGCCTTCCGGTTTTCTACAGATAGTCATTTGCAATTCAAATTGCTGGGGCCAAAGTCTGTGCATGTGTAAGATGTCATGGTTTTTTTTCTTTTTTAAAAAAATTTTAGTTTGCATACTATAATACAGGAATATTTCAACTTGCCCTCAGAAACTAATATACAATTAGTCTTCCTAAGATACAATTAGGAGTCATTTTAAAAAAGGTTACCCTAGCTCTTGCCAAAACTGCTATCATGAAGTTATAGTGAAAATCTAGCATTCCTTCTGTCTCCAAACAGACTTTCAGCAGAATAGATTGCTCGGCGAACTCTTCAGTAAGATATTTCTTGGAGAAAAAAGCTGCATGAGCTCCCCTATCACAAGAGAGGCGTCTCTGCTTCTTCACTAAATCCAGTAGCGACCAGAATGTCAGGAAGCAAGTGCATGAGAGGACATCCTGAAACTCCACCGAGGCAGGGAGCAGCAGGGCGGCCGATGTGCTGTTCTGGTCCTGGAGATGACAGTAAGAAAGGGCTCTGACGATTGACCACTGTGTCCTCTCCTGAAAGAAATTTCTTTTATCCACCATCAGAGAAATCTCATTGAATTTCACCCACATTCCATCCGTGGTCATCATGTAATTATAGAGATAGATTTACAATTAATTTTAATAACTTAGGAACAAACATGCATGCTTACGTATTATTCTGTATAATTCAGTGAAAGTGTACTTTTAATGAGACTGACATGTAATAAGGAGAAAAGTGTCTTTGTTATTCTCTCCTCTGGGACAAAATACTCATACCCACAAATTAAACTTAGTCTTGGGTATTGTTTCTATTAATACTATAAACAGTACCTATTGATCTTATTTCTATTTGTTTCTTTGTTTTGAGGTAGAGTACCATGAATTGAGCTCAGGAGCTGGAGGTGCCACCCCATTGCTTGACCTCCACACTTCAAATCTTCGTTTAGGAATGTCTGATCAGTTCTCCGTGTGGCCATCCAAGTGGGCACTAGGCTTTGCGCGATGGTCCTCAAGCACTGTGAGATGACCTACCCACCCGGGAATGCTGGTCTTGTGATGAAGGGTTTCAGTTTCAACTTATTTGTACAGGAGCAAAAATAAGATGTGATGAGGTGTTTAGGGAGGTAGCATCTCATAAGATAGGGTTAGTTGATTGGTTACCTAGGTAACAGGTGATTTTTTTCAGCAAGAAAAGTACTGCCTGATGATTTGTGTGTGGCCAAAGGTTAGGTTACTAACCATAATAACTGTCTACAGCCTCCATCTCAGAATTTTCTTGATCTTCCCCACTTAGTGAGCTGTAGGGGCTAATCGGAATAAGAAATGTTTAGCAGAATCAATCTGAGGACCCTTTTGCCATACTGTGGTTTAAAGTACCGTGTTGCGCGGGTGGGAGGATAAAAGAAAAATCTGTCCTAGGACTAATGTGGCTAGCCAACACATTCCTGGTTGAAACTCCCCTGGGGGAAAAACAGCACCAAATTTGTCATCAGAATTGCAAACGTGGGACTTGCTGGTTAACTCAATTGTTTAAGTGCCTGCTTGGGCAAACCCAGTCAAGTGCAGGGGACCTGGGTTCGAGCCCTAGTTCTACATGCCATACCAGACCAGACCTTAATGCAGCCTGAACCAGCCAAAACAAAGAATTGCAAAGAACATGGGAACTACATGACAATTTACACTGAAAGCTAAACAAATGGTAAGTTGCTAACACTAAACCCAGTCTTCGTAGTTCTTTTATACATTTATTTAATCTATGAATATTGGTTCCTAGGTAACTATATATGTTTCATCTTTCATTGCTTTTAGCTCTTTCTTTCTTGTATCTGACTCCTTCTGTCTGCAATATTTTTACTTTGTTACCTTTTTTCTCCTCCTTTAAAAAAAATATTTTATGTTCTTCTCTTCTAATTATTTTCTTCCATTCCCCCAAGTCATTAACAGGCTTTCACCATACTAGCAAATCTATGTTATAACTGATCATTGGTTTTCCAGACCTCTTCTCATTTCATCGGCCTGTTTTTAGAAATGAGGTTAATTGAAAGCTTCATATACAAATCCAAGCTACTGAACGAAGGATATAGATATCCAGAATCCCCCAATTCAATCAATTGAAAAAGTGTCTGGACATAGAACTCCACTGAACAGGTTACCACTTTGCCTACTGCCTTCTACTGGATGTTTTCAGGGGTACAGTGGGAAACTGAAACACCCCATATTCCAAATTCCCACAGGTGGTTCTGCCGCGGTTGTTGTGTCAGGTCACCCACACGGAAAGCCTGCTTTACCCCTCTTTAATCATTCTCTTATGCTTCCTCCTTTCTCATCAACTGCAAAACATTACAGCTGACCTTGAGCAGTGCTTCCCAGAGACCCCGAAAAGCTAAGGAGAACTTCTTCAGCTTCCATCTTTCAACAACCACTAAAATGTCTATTTTCCCCCCAAAATTACACCCATTGGATGAAGATCTCACCTTTGCTATCTCCTGAAGGTGTGATCTGTGCATACATCGAGAAGTGGCATCAAGTATGTGGTTGAGGGACACCATTCAGGCCACCGCTCCACCTCAGACAGCTGCCTTTCATGTGTTCTGCCGTTGACATGCTTGCAAAGGGAGCTCTCAGAATAATTTGTAGAACATTGACTTTGGTAATCTCTGAGTGGTAAAAAATGGTTTTGTCTCTGTTTCCTCATTTTCCTTGTCAGCCTATGGTCATTGCTCTTCTGAAAGTGCTCTAGAAAATTATAAAAGAAAAGGGACCAGCATCTCCAACAGCACCTGTGCTTGCTGCCTCGTTGAAAGGAAAGTGAGGAAAGTGTTTTCACCACTGGGAGAACGGCATCTCTAACTCACCTTGTGCTTCTCCATCACCCTCACCAGGTGCTCTTGTGCACACAAGAAGCTACAGAAACAGCCAGGAGGTGGAGGAATCGCGAGGGTAAAGCAGCTGTGTCTTATCTCAAGCATCATTTTGTTAAATTTTACATTATAATTGACCTGATTTTTCCATTTTACTTGATAATAGGTCTCTGTTTGTTTCTCTATCAAAACAATATTTAAAGATACTCATGAGAGAAATCCTGCTCAAGGAAAATGTCCCATTACTTATTCTGGGGCTCTTAGTGTTTCTTGATTCTAGCAGCTTAAATCTGGGGGTGCTCATAGCCTATCTGCAAAGCACAGGCCCAATTTAATCAGTACAACCACCATTTGCCTGGACTGGTACACACTGCAAACCACTCTCCCCATAAGTGACCTCCCAGACTCTCTCAGCACCCCCTTTTTCAGGTTTAGCATACTGCGCCTAGTCTTATAATAGCAGAATCTCTCCAAACCCAGGCTCTGTCCTCACTCCCTGCTCTCACACTCACTGCCTCGCTGATGTTTACAGGATGGCTTCCACTCTTGTATATTCCTGTGAAATGCCACTCTGCATGTCCAGGGCCACCTGTGCAGCAGCCAGCCAGCCTGACCCTGGGACTCGAGGGTCTACAAAGCATTTTACACCGTAAGTGTCCAATGCTGGCTTGTGACCTGCTGCCGAATCTTACCGCTTTCTCTTCCAAAGCAGCACCTGGCCATTCATTCCCAGACCCATTGAATCTCTGGCATCACTACGATCCTCACACTGGTATCCACCAAACCACCAGACTGCCAAGGTTCATCAGCTTCTAAAAATGCTCCCAGCTGGATCATTGCTCATGCGCACATCTTGCCATGTGGATGTCATAGATGCCTTCGTGAAACTCTTCTTATTTACCCCATCCACCCTTCGAATTTCTGCATGGATTAAGACACCTGGAAAACTCCAGTTTCTAAGGTTAAGAAATTCAAGAAACAATTCTAGATTCCTTATTTCCCCTCTCACTATGTAGGACACTGTGCAATGATCAAATGTGCCCACCATTATAGAAAATTGTTTTAAAGGATAATCAGTCTTGAAATGAGACAGAATGTTTAAAAATATTTCAGTTATCTTAGTCTATAGTTTTGGATTAATTTTGGAATCAGCCAAGTTCTACAAAAAGTGCAAAAATTTTGACTGGCATAGCATATAGGTCAATTGGGGATTATTAATTAAAATGTCATTTCTTTCTGTTGTGAGTCTTTTTAAATTTTGCTTGCTAGTTTTCAGTTTTTAGGACTTCTAGCATTCATTGAATATATATATATATATATATATATATATATATATATTAATATGAATACAAAGTGCATTACACATAAAACATTTTATGTTTTTAAATTTTAACTTCCAGTTATCTGATACTTGTGTATAGGATTACAACTGGTTTCTGTGGTAACTTCACACCTTGGCTAAACTCCTGGTCCTGGGTCCTTTTCATTAGTTTTCCTAGGCTTTTCTATTTACTCAAACCTGGGTAAATAAAGACGGTTTTCTTTCTTTCTCATCAGCATGTGTTTCCTTTCTCTTACTTCCCTTATGTCTTAATGCGGACCTCCAATCTTATTCAAAACCTGAAGGAAAAGTCATTCTGGGGTGGGGGGGGTGGGGGCTGGCTCAGCCTGCCCTGGGGGCGGGGCTGGCAAGGCATGTAGGGCAGGGGACCAAGTCGCAGTCCCTATGCTTGCCTAAGCAGGCACTTCAGACTGCTGAGCTATCTTGCCAGCCTGAAAAAAAAATCATCCTTTTACCCTTCAACACATATTATATAATTTGGCCTATATGCTTTGTGAGTTGAGGAAGTTTTCTCCTTTTTAGTTTGAGAGCTTTCTTTTCCGCAAATGTTTATTTTGCATCTATTAAAACAATAATGTCTTTTCTGTTGCTGCTGGTGTTTTTGATTTTTAGTAATTTTTTTTTCCTAGACAGGGTCTTACTATATAATCTAGGCTGTCCTTGAACAAACTGTGCAGCCCAGCCTGGCCTTGAACTCATGCAGCTCCTCTTGCTTCAGCTTCCCAAGAGCTGGGATGACACACCCAGCTGTGGTTTTTGTTTTGTTTTGTTTTTGTTTTTATTTATTGAACTCAATTAATGTGTTCACTCATATGAACTGATTTTCAATGTTATTTATTTATTTATTTTTTTGTATTTTAAGGAAAGGTTTACAGGGTGTTCAGGGTCTCACTAGTAGATCAGACTCATAGTGATCCACCTATTTACAGCCTCTGAAGAGCTGGGATTACAGGCACATGCCACCACAGTCTCAAATGCCATCTCAGCATGCCCTGGGGGTGGATCAGGCAAGGCAGACTAGGGATCGAATTCCCAGCCCCCGGGGCCTGCTTGCAGGCACTTTAATCCTCTGAGATATTTGGCCGGCCCAATTTTCAATGTTCAATTGCTTTTGTATAACTGAAATAAATCTTACTCAATCATCATGTAGTACCTTTTCATGCGTTGTTATATTTACTTCGCTACCATTTGATGTAGAGCTTTCCGACTTCCTTTTCTATAGTTCCGGTGTGGAGTTTTCACCAAAGGTTCATTGTTAGGAAGCTGGATCTGCAGTGCGCTGGGGCTGGGGTGGCAGAAACTTCAGCGGTGGGCAGCACGGGAAGAGACGAGGCCCCGGTGCCCAGTGGCACTGGGGCCAGCGCTTTGCTCGCAGAAATGTGATCTTGCTATAGTGGGCCATTCCACAAACAGAAGTTCTTAGAATGAACTTGACACCTCACCCAAATCTCTCTTCCTGTTTCTCCACATGACTACGCTGTCCCTTCTATACGGCTGGTCCCCTTTCCACTTCTCTGCCACCCTGTGACACAGCCAGAGGTGGTTTCACCAGGATGTCAGGACCATGCAGTTTGGACCTTCCAGCTACCAGAATCGTGAACCAAATAAGCTTCTTTACTTTATACAGTACCCAGCCTCGGGTGTTTTGTTTTGGCAACGCAAAATGAACTAAGACACTTCTCAAACGACACTGCTTTATACTTCTCTTTTAATGCACTTGCTTGCTTTATAATCAGGACAGTATGAGTTTCTCTTTGATTGCATGAAGGATTTTATTAAGATTAAGATCTGTTATTATTACTTTCTTAAGTATCTGATAGTTATGTGCTATTTTAATAAGTATCAGAGATCAATGTAAGAATCATACTGCAAAATCTTGTAAGTTAAAAATGTTTTGATTATATAATACAGTATGCGTTTCACATTCTTGACAGATATTTTCTTAGACTTGCATGCAATTTAATCTTGTTTCTTTAGATCTGAAGGGAGGTGAGGCCACTAATGATAGACACTCTTGGAAAACAGCTGAGATAGGACTGAAAAGAAAATCAACGCATTTTTCATTTAGTATTCCGTGATCTTATACACATACATGGTCACTTCTATGTGTAATTTTCATCCACCTCAGGTCTGAGAGGAATGGATGATAAAATGGAATTTGCACCTACTTACTATGTTTTCCATTTTATATACATTAAAGCTAAATAAATTGAAAGACCATCAATATTAATAAGAGAATCAGAACTATGAATGAAAACCAAAATAAAATTATGATCAATATTTCTTATAAGTGATATTTTAATGTTTGTGTGGGACATAAAGGAGGGTATAAGTGACTGATACATTTTGAGTCATTACTCGACACAAAACACATGATCTGTCGATGATTTGTCTTGTGTCATGAAATACTGTATAATTTGTATGTAGTTCTTTTTTATTGAAAAACATAAAACAGAATTTCATACCAAAATATTAGAATAACAATAGTTAACACATGGCATATTGCCATCTTCAGGATAATCACAGTTATATTTAATTCTTTCTTCTTTTTTTCTGTGCATTAACTCTCCACCAAAATGTACCCAAATTGCTAATGATTCCGTCAATAGAGAATAAAATTTATACTTAAAGAACATCTTGAAGTTTCAAACAAAGTAACACTAAAATTATCATTAGTTTTATTTTCTTCCCCTCCTAAAGGCTATAATTTCAAAAAGATTCTCGAACTTCTTTTTTGTAAAAATGCAGTAATTGATGTAATTTTTATTAAAAGACAAAAAAAAGGGGGGGGGGAAATAACAGACTTCAAAGTTTCCTGTCAATCTTGAGTTTTCCAGTTTGCTTCAGAAAGTTGGCTAAATAAGAACTGCAAATTGCTGCTTTCCCGAGTTGAGAACCAACAAGCTGATTAGACAGCAAATTTCCTGTAGGAAATCCCCGTGGGGACTTATACCTGGTGATCTTCTCCTCACAAAATCCTGGGGCCACTGTACCCTGAAACACAACTTGCACTCAATAACCCTAGGAAGCACAAACTGCATTATGAAACAGAACACCCTTACGTGCTTATTTTTTGTTTTGTTTTGATTTTTTTTTTTCCACGCATCAACAGGGTTTCCAGCGAGAACGACATCGACCTCCCTAACTCCTGCAGAGCACCAAGCAGATCCGGCAGGAAACCGCTCGCAGCCGCACCTGGCCGCCCCTCCTCCTCGCCTGCTAGCCCCTTCCTTCTCTGCGCCCCTCAGCTCTGGTTCCTGTCACTCGCCAGGCTACAGTTTCACATCCCAAGCCAGTGTTCTGGTTTCCCTCTGCGTCTCATGGGAGATTTATGGACAAAACGCAGACTCCTCAGAATCTGTTTGAAAAGCCCACTGCGTTCAACCGGAAGATGCAAGAAGCGATCCTCCTTCAGAGGGGAGCCCCGCGCTGAGCTGCCTCCTCTCCGCAGAGGTCTAGGATCCTGCATCTGAAACCACCTGTCCTCTCCGTGAGTGCTAGAGAAACCCCAGCCCTTCTGAGCGCTGGCGTCATGGCCAAGGGCGACTACACGCCCAGCCAGGCCGAGACACCGATGGTCCTGCGAGCCAACGTTTCTGCGCATCCGGCACTTTGAATGTGTTTATCCTGCAAGAAATAAAAAATTGCCAGAAGTGATGCTAAGAATAATTGTGCAAGTACGTATTTCCCGGTCTCGTTTTTGATGGTCATCACCATCTAGGGTAAACAATATCTGAATTTGTATTTCAGTTTTACCAGTTAACCACTGTGTGACCTTAGACAAGTTGTAGATGAAAACTGAGCATAAGAGGGGGTGCACTCATAGTATGTGAGCGGGGAAAACAGACATAAACACAATAACAGAAATTATATATATATATATATATATATATATATATATATATATATATTACATATGTATATAGGGATCATCTTTCTTCTATGTGGACGTACCTACACCATGAGAAACACTTCAGCATTCTTGTCTCACTAGATGGGACAACTTTTCTCATCCATGGTAATTCTATTTTCTCTGCTTCCTAGCCTAGAACAGCTCTGTCTCCAGCTTCTCTTGGCATCCTTTGCTGCCAGACCCCAGGAAAACAGGTTAAACCCTGCAGAATATGTCCCTAGGGATCTTTGTGTTGTTTAACTCAGGGGAGGATGCAACACCCCTTGTATTTCATAGGCATGGAAAAGCTTTCTCTAACATAATTCTTTCTCTCAATATTTTAGTTTCAACTTTTTGTATCTTCGGAGGAGAGGATGATATAAGATCTCAAAGCTGGGTCCGCAGAACTCCAAGTTCTGTACTTTGAAGCAGTAGGTGATGGGTGTTAGCTTGTGATTGATTGATAGCTCTCAGAAAAGAAATGGCAGCTGACGGAAAAATAAAACTTTAAATGAAACAAAACTTCCAATGAAAAATAGTGAGTCTAGACCAAAGCAGGATGTGCTGACTCAATCTACTTTTTCTTCAATCGCATTAAATTCTTCTAGTAGTACTTCACTATTCCTATTACTAGATTCTCTGGAATTCCTACGAGCATATTGTGACATTCACTCTATTCTCTAAATCTCTTGATTCTTAAACAATTTTTGCCCTTTGATCTTGTTGTGCTACCTTTGGTTCCAGAAATACAGCAAATTATCTAAAAGCCCTTCTATAAAGACCTAGAATCATCAGTAGAAATATACAAAGACACAGCTGCCTTCTCAAAACATAAGAGAGAACCAGCCAAATAGCTCAACAGATTAAAGCACCTGTGAGCAGGCTCAGAGGCTAGGGGTTCGATCCCCTGGCATGCCACACCAGCCCTGCCCCCGGGGCATGCTGAGAGGGCAGTTGAGACTGGGCATGGTGGCTCATGCCTGCAATCCCAGCTCTTGGGAGGCTGTAAATAGGTGGATCATTATGAGTCTGATCTAGTAGTGAAACCCTGAACACCCTGTAGACCCTTCCGTAAAACACAAAATCATCATCATCATCGTTATCATCATTGAAACATAAGAGAAATCATCAGATATTGTACAGTGAAAAACTGGATCTGTGATAACTTTCCTTGGGAGACGAGAAGACCGGATGTTCTCAATTTCAGAAAGTGTTTTTCATAGCCTCGTTTCTTGCTGCTTCAGCTCATGCGTGGGAGAGAGAGGGCAGGAACGGGAACCACAATCTCCACAGAAAACTGAAACATAGCCAAGGCCTATGGCACCAGAGACTGACAGGAAAAAAAAAAAAATCTGGCAAGAAGATAACAAGGAAGTTTGTCAGCGGGTGAGGAGGAAGTCTCCTTGAAGACTTTGGATCAACAGACCTGAAATTCATGTGCGTTTCGGTCTCAAATTATTTCCACCTTTGTGACTTGGGGAACTCTAAACCAGCAGAAAAAAAATAATGAGTTCAAATTGGTCTCAGGCCAAAGTTACCCTGATGTTGCCTAAAAGAAACCAAGGCAAAATCTTCAATCCAGGTGTGCCCGAGTCCCCTGGTTAAAGCTTCACTCAATATTAGTTACAGCCCCAAATCCTACAGGCCAATATGATGCACAATTAGTGGCAAGTGGTGTGGACAGCTGATTAAATAATATAATAAGGTAGGACCTGTAAAATTTGTATTTTA
>PVKN010043325.1:0-10254 GCA_004027915.1 Capromys pilorides | reverse complement strand
ATAGATAGATAGATAGATAGATAGAGGTATGGATATATAGATATGCAAAGACATTACCTACAAAATAATAGCAGTTTTGTAAGTGCAATGAAAAACGTGGCAGATGCAGGGCGTGGTGGTGCACACCTCTAATCCCAGCACTTGGGAGGCTGAAAACAGGAGGATCTCTGAGTCCCTTCTGAGTAGTGAGACCCTGTAGACCCTGTACTACACACACACACACACACACACACACACACACACACAAGAAAGAAACTAGGAAGAAGCAGAAGGCCTTTAGAACAGTTTTGATGCTTCTGAATAATGCTGAACTTTCCTTGTGGAAAAAAAAAAAACATATTGTGTGTTTTAATTAAAATTTATTTAATGGTAATTTATGGATGAATTTGAAAACCATTTTGGTGTGAATAAAGATGCTGCAAGAGGAAATGTAGTATGTAATGACACTTATGTAAACTATTCAATTACAACATAAATTATTGATTATGAATGAATTCAACACAATTATAAGATGTCTCCCAGCATCACCTCCCACCCCATGCGCGCAGTGTTAGGTGCTGGGATGTGAAGATTATAGGTAGAAGTAGAGAATGGTTAGCCTGAAAATTCCTTGGGATTCAGAGACAAAAAGAGAGAGTTGAACTAAAAATTATGTAATGTTAAGATCTACTGTGACTGGGGAGATGGTTCAGTGGTCTAAAGTGCCTGCTTAGGCAAGCTTAGGCAGCCACAGGGACCGCAGTTCCATCCCCGGCACCACATGCTGCACCAGCCCCACTCACAGGGCAGGCTGAGCCGGTCACAATATATATATTTCTTGTAATATATATATATATATATATATATATATATATATATATGTATGTATTATCTACAAAACTGAGTAGTAACTGCATGTTTTATTTCACATAATCATCTGCATTTGAAATGTTTCATAATTTTTTTAAAAAAGTGAATGAATGCTGGTGCTGAAGAAATTGTAACCCTAAATCTGGAGGGTAGGACAAAATAGACATTTTAAATTTATTTCCTGTTAATATAGAAAAAAAATTCTAAATTGGTTCCTGGTCTGACAGTATGTAATTATTGTCAGTCAATTTCATTAAAAATGTAACTGAGTTTTTCTTTCTTTTTGTTTCTGTGAGGCTCCAGTCTCGAGCATTAACTAAACTACGGTTAGACATACACAAGATACCGTGTTGTCTGACATTTAACTGAAAGACAAATTCAAGCAAAACTAAGGAGTATATGATTTGGTATAACAAGCAATCCAAATCCAATAAATATTTACTAATTTCTATATCATCAGAGATATGAGAGAAAAACCGTATAATGAACAAGTTAGAATCTTGTCCTCCCTAGACGATGTGCACTCTGGGAAATAATGCAGCACAAAGAAATAAGATTACCGGAATAAGATTATTGTGTTGAGTTCTGAATGTACTTCAGTCAAGTATGTATTGAATTTTGGGCAAGTTATTAAACCTCTCCAAGCCTCAGTTTTCTTGTAATAAAATAGGAAGAGTGTGTCGTGTCAGCTGTCCTGTCAGTGAGACACAATGCCCAACACCTACAACTTAAAAGAGAAGAAGTTTAATTTAGCCCATGGTTTCAAGGGATTCATTTACAGTTGGCAGGCTCTGAGGTGGGAAAGGCACCAGGGAAATGTGTGGGAGAGCTGAATGGTTACCTCACAGTGTCGGTGAAGTAGAGAAAGGGAGCAGCCCTAGAGAGGAGGGGCCAGGAGCCCGGGGCCCAGTCTCCCCAGGTAGGCTGCCAGGACCCGCACAGAGCCACCCAGAACCAACCCCATGGGGCAGCTCTTGAGCCCATTGCAGTGACATGATGAAGCTTAACTATGATAGCACTGGCCCTCGCATAGGAGGCTTGTGATTAAGTTAGCTAATCCAAATTAAGACATGCCTGGGATACTGTGCTTGGCACTGTAGTACGTTCTTAATAAATGTCAGCGTGGCTCCAAATTGTGAAGAGATTAAATTACAACTCAGGAAAGCACATCACTGAAGACCGGATGCTTCAGCTAGAGAAACAGATGTACACAGTTTTACAAAACTGAAATAATTTTTTTCCGGTCTGAGAGATTCTTAGAAACTCCCTCATGACATTTCTGCTTGCAGTTATAATTTAACCCAGCTTCATGGGCACTTCCTTAAGAATCGGGCGCCTTTCCTGGAAGAGGCAAAATCTCTGCCAGCTGTGCTGAGGTTCACTGAGTTCTGCGCTGCTCTTCAGCAGCAGAGGAGCTCAGGCCCCAACAAAGGGCCAGTCAATGAGCTGGTAAAGACCTCGTTACCTTTAGAACAACTATAAATGAAAGCCAAAAATTAGAGATACAAATAGAAATTAGTTGCAGTTTTAATATGTCACTCAAATGTTACTGAGAGAACAGACCTTAATGCTGCAGGCATTAGAAAGCTAAATTTCATATTGTCTGGATAATCATTCATTTCACCAACTTTTATTAAGTATCTGCTATATACTCAACTATGACGGAGTGTTTCACACAATAATGAACAGACAAGACTGTCTTAGGTTTAAAAAGTTGATAGAAGCCAAGGAGATAGAAAAGAAAACACAGGTAAATAAATGCAGGTAATACCCATATGTTCTGCAAAGCGTAAGCTGAGTACTACGTCGATGGCTGAGCCTGGTGAGGTGATGGCTACGATGGAGCAGAGGTCCTGGCAGAGCTTTCATTTGATCTGAGATTGCAATGATGAAAATGAGGTGGCCATGAAAATGTCTGAGGTGGAAGTTCCGGGGAGAGGAAAAAGCGATCTGAAAGGCCCTCGCACAGGAGCAGGTTTGGGGTGTGAGGAGCAAGGGTGGAGCTCTGGGCGGAGGGCATGGAGGCAGTGGGAGATGGGTTGGGGTGTGTGGGCCACAGACCCCATGAGCCTCAGAACCCTGGGGATCATTCTACTTCAACAGTCACCCTCAGTAGAATTTTATAGTGGGGTTTGATGTTATCTGAATTATAAATTTAAAAGGTTAATGTTTCCATGAACTTAAAAAAAAAAAAAAGAGCAAATTGAAGCCCAAACCAGTAGCCAGTGGCATCCGCGGGCTCAGGCATAAGCAGGCCCCTTGTTTATTCCATTCCAAACATGTGTTATCTGAATTTATCTCCTTTGCTTTATTTTTTAGTTTGTTTTCCAATCTCCTTGATCTTTGTCACATGTTTGAAAAGAAAGCTTGCCTGTTCACTGTTGGCTCAGATTAGAAATCAGACTGGAAATTAATGAAATAGAAAACAGCAAAAATAATAGAAATAATCAGTGAAGTTAAAGTTAGTTCTTTAATAAAATCAGTAAGATGATGAACCTGTAATCAGATACAAGCAAGAAAGTAAAAGAGGCAGAAGATGTGATTTAACGATGTTGGGAATGAGAAACTTTTTACACATTCTATGGGCATTAAAAACATAACAATAAGGAATTTTCGGAACAATTTTATGCCAATACGTTTTACAGCGCACAAGAAAGTGACAGATATCCTAAAGATATACTCCTAAAGTTCACTCAAGAAGAAATGGGATTTCTGGTTAGCAGTGTATCTGTTGGAGAAATTAAGTCTGCAACTGCTTGCCCCTCCCCCCAGAAAACCACTATAGGTCCAGAGGGATTTAGGGCTTTACTGTTGAATTCTGTTGAACATTCCAGAAGGAAAGAATGCCTTTTCTTGACAACCTCTTCCAGAAGACTGGCAGTGAGTGGAAGAATACATTCCAATTCAGTTCCTGAGGTTGACCTTTCCTGATAGAAAATGAGAAGGAAGAAAACTACGGTAGTACAACAGCCTTGACGAACATACATGCAAAACAATTTTGGCCATAGCAGAATATGAAAAGTGTAATTTCCTATGAGATTTATCCCATAAATATAAAGTTGGTTTAGCAATAGGAAATAAATCAATGTAATTTGCCAAATTGACAAGCTAAAAATATTATGTCACCTAAATCCCCCATGAGATCACCTCAATAGGCAATGAAAGGGCATTGCAATATCCATGTCCAACAAAACGTTCTCCGCAAGAATAGAAGGGAACTTTCTTAACCCAATGAAAGGCAGTTACAAAAGCCCTGCACCTTATATTATACTTAACGATAAAAGATTTGAATATTTTCTCTGTAAGATCAGAAGCAAAGCGAGTATACTTTTCTCTCTACTTCTGTTCCGAATTCTTCAGCAGGTTCCAGCCAATTCAACAGATGAGAGAGAAAAAGATAGACTAAAACTTTATATTTTCAGACAGTGGTATGTATGTAGGAAATCTGATATAAAGATAAAAATAAAATATGTTCCTGTGCCATTAATAATATTGCTATTATTTTCTAAAAACTGATCCATAATTTCAAAGTAGTACCAATTAAAATCCCAGTGGACATATTTGTAGAAATTGACAAACTAATTCTAAAATTCAGTGAAAATCTTGAATTAGGTATAAAGAAGTTTGAAAAGAGAGTTGTAGGATTCACACTACTTAGGAATTACTATAAAACTATGAAGGATAAGTAGTGTGATGTTGGCACAAATATAGAATAGTGGAGTCAAATAATCCAGAAACACACATACACACGCACAAATACACACAGACACAAGGGGCTGGGGAGGTAGCTCCAGGGCAAGGGCCTGAGTTCAATCCACAGTTCTGCAAAAACAAAACAAAACAAAATGAAACAACAACAACAACAACACCCTAAAAAACAAAACAAAACAAAAAACCACAAACAAATAATTTTGAGAAGATCACAAAGAAAAGGCCATCCTTTTCAAGACATAGTGTTATAATATTTAGATATTTTTTTATAAAAATCTTATCCATTCCTCATGTAATATATAAAAACTCCAAGTGATAATGGATTTAAATGTAAAGCCCACAGCTATAAAACTTTTAGAAAAATAAATAAGATAAAAACTTTCTACATTTAGTTTAGAGCAGATTAATTTCTTAGTCATGACATGAAAAATACAATACATGGGAGGTAATGGAGGGCTTGCCAGAGAGTTCAGCAGATTGAAGGGGGTTTGATCCTTGTCCTGCGTGCTGGCCCCACCCACTGGGCATGCTGAGATGGCTATTGAGACTGGGCACAGTGGCGCATGCCTGTAATCCCAATGCTTCGGAGGATGAAAAACAGGAAGGATCACTACAAGTCTGATCTGTGTAGTGAGACCCCATAGACCCTGAACTAAATACATAACAAAAAGAGGTAACAGATGCACTGAATTTTATCAATTAAAAACCTTATATTTAAAGAGAGGCCGACTAGACAATATGTTTGCAATAATCTATTTGATAAAGGATTTATGCACAGAACATAAAACGGAACTTCTAATTGAAAGTGAAGAAAACAACTCACACTGGCAAAAGTTTACACATATATGTGACCAAAGATGTTCAGAAAGCGAGTAAGGGAACAGAAACACAATGATGTCGCTCAACTAGAAAGTAAAAATTAAAACTGTAACGTGACATTGTCATCTCCCTGAGACAGTGGACATTGTTGAAAGATGATCATGGCAAGCGTGAGAGAACTGGAATTCTCACACACTGGTGGTGGAAATATCAAATGGTACAGCCCACTGGTTAGAACATTTTGAGAGTTAGAATTGTGTACTATATGATCCACCCATTCCACAGCTAGCTATTTACTCTCAAAACAAAACAGTAACAGCAAAGCCAGATTTTCACCGGAAGATTTGTATGTGGATGTTCACATCTGCTTTACATGTAACAGGAAGTGGGAAAATTCAAATGTCTATCATCAGATGGATGGACAGACAGTGGTACGTCCATACAGTGGAGTAGTACTCAGTCATAAAAGTAGTAAACTGTTGATACTATAATGTGAATAAACTGTGCTGCGAAAAGTATCCAACCAAATGACATTACATTGCATATTCCGCTCACATAAACTTCAAGAAAATACAGCGTAATCTATAGTAAGAGTCAAATCAGTGGTTTTCTGGAGTTTAGAGAGATTACAAAGCATCCTGATAGAACTTTTTATGGGGTGACATCATGATATCTTCATTACCGTGACTACAGCGAAGCTCTCGTGGGTGTGTATGTGCATCAAAACCTATGCACACAAGTATTTTACATACTGTATATTTTAAAAAGGCGCAGTCTCTAACCTCTCAGTTATACCTAAATAGAATGGATAAAAATAGAAGCAAAACACTCGCGAGGCTGGGAGGAGTATGAAGTACAGAGGAGAGGATGTCATTGAGAGCCTGACTGACTCCAGGGTTCAGAAAAGAGACAAAAAGCTTCCACTTGGATGAAGGCAGGATGGAAGGGAAGTGGAATGCCATAGCAGCGGTGTGTGAAGCTGAGGGATCTGCAGTGTGGACCTTCTAACAGTTTTTTGGCCCAGTATCCGGAAAAGAGGAAACTTCTTGCCATCTCAGTGTTCACTTTTCATGTATGCTTCAATTCCCAGAAAAAGTGCAGAGCAGTGGAGCTCTCTGGTCCCTCGGAGCATCAGGCATATTTCAGTGCTAGTGAGTACGGAGTGGACGCCGGGGAGGCCTGGGGGGCTTGCGGGTGTTGAACTGAGCCCCGCTGTGGAGATCCTTGGGTGTCACTGCAGGATTTATGTTTTTATGCAATGGTAAAGCGCCATTAAGAAGTTTAAAAGAGATCTTGTCCTGTTGACTTTTGGATCAGATTAATTTCAGGTCTTTGTAGGTGATCTGGAGCCTGGTGCAGAAGGGATCTTGTCGCACTGTGGATTGATATTAATTGATTGTTGGATGCAAGGAGCATGAGTCTTTAAAGCTAATCAATGACAAGATGCAGAAATTTCATAATACGTGTATTTCTCAGTACTTGAGTATTCACTAATTTTGTAAATTTGTTTGAATTTTCATAGATGTTTTCAAAGCTCTGTAGATGCTGCAAGAGACAATTGAGTTCAGAGAGGTTATACTTACTCAAATGTAGAAAGCTATACAGCTAAGAGCAAAATCAGGGTCAGCCAGATAGCTCAGCAGACTAAAGCGCCTGCTTAGGAAGGCGCAGGGCCAGGGTTCGAAGGGCAGTATGCCCTGGGACACACTGACACAGCGACTGAGACTGGGCCTGGTGGTGCACACCTGTAACCCGAGTGCTTGGGAGGCTGAAAACAGGAGGATCACTATGCGTTTGTTCTGTGTAATGAGACCTTGTAGATCCTGTACTAAATATATTTAAAAATAGCAAAATCAGATTATTTTTCCTTTTGATTTACAGGCCTGTGTTAGCAAGAGCTTGCTAGGGCAACAGATTTTGGATCAGATTAATTTCAGGTCTTTGTACACACACGCACGCACACACACACATACTACCAGGATCAGGCCAGTGTGGAAGCATTTCCAAGGGCTGTCTGCGCTCTTGGGAACTGAATGATGTTGGCAAAGGCAGAAGACCTGGAGCTCCCAGCAGAGTTCAGTTGGTGGCCAAAGAGTTTCTGTTGGAATGCTGGAGATCTGATCCGGGAGGCCGAAGGATCTGCTGCTAGGGGGCCAATGGGAAAGGTTGGCCTCTTCATTCCATTTGGGTCAGGAGCTTGCTGGCTGACACCACTCACACGCACAGCGAGTTTTCTGTCTGCTGTGAATCCCTTCAGCCATACCCCGAATTACGCTCATCCGACTGGGCGTTTCTTACTGCAGCTGGCAGAGCAGCTAGCTCTCATGAAGTCTTTCTCCCAAAGCCACAGTCCATGTCCAGAATGAAAGGTAAGGGTTTCATTTTCTGTAGCCATGCTGCTGTGGATTCCCTCCAGAGCCCCACTACACTGTGCTCGGGTTGTCTTGCGAGCATTGCCTTATGAATACATCGTAAGGCAGGAAACAGCTTACACACAGCAGTGCATGTGTGCTGTGTACCGAGCTGGGGCTCTTTTTTCATCTACTAATTGCTCTTACTTACAGTCTTCAGGTGTAGGGTCTCCATCAGTAGAGGTCATCCCTGTATCATAGGGCTAAATGTATTTGACCCTTTTAAAGCCTGTGCTGGTTTCCTAGGAAACAGTTCATTAGTACTGTCTAGCCAGACATTACCATAGAGGGCAGGACTGATAGCTCAGGAGACCAAAGTGCCTGCTTAGCCAGAGTGCCGCGGCCGGGTTTGATCCCTGGTGTCCTGTGGGGAGCGTTGAGATGGCGATTGAAACTGGGGGTGATGGCCTGCACCTGTAATCCCAGGGCTTGGGAAGCTGAAAAAGGGAGAATCACTATGAGTCTGATCTAAGTAGTGAGACCCTGTAGACTCGGTCCTAACTACAGAAAAAAACAAAGAAAGAAAGGAATAAAGGAAGGAAGGAAGGAAGGAAGGAAGGAAGGAAGGAAGGAAGGAAGAAAGAAAGAGAGAGAGAGAAAAAAAATATAAACTTTACCATAGATACTAGTTATGCAATTTCTCAGCTGCAAGAAAAACTTCTGAGCTTTAAAACAGAAATAAAAATGTAGGTTGTCAGAGTAGTATATTCTGAAAAAAACCCTTCAATCTCAAAACAGATCTTTCCCCTAAAAATAACTATTATATATAATAAAAATCTTATCAGATATTGTTGTTCGCATACATTTCTGAGGCTGGATGGCCTTTTCTTTGCATGAGATTCATAAGCGAAATGGCCAGAGATGTCGCTACTGAAAACTTACATAACAGCTGTGGCACACATGGCCTGACCCGAATCTGGGTGTATATGGAACCAGGTCTGGTGGTTAAAGTGGTGCATAGCCAGTTTGCTTCATTCGGAAATTTAATTGTCGTTGTGTATTGGGAAAGTTAGTATGAAGTAGAATTAGAGAACTAAATACAATATTTCAAATTTGCAGGCTCTGTCAGGTCACTCTTAAACATACTAATGCCATGGTAGTAGGAGTTTGGTGCCAAGCAGGTAACGTAATTTACATTTTTACAAACTTGAGTGGGTAGTCTGCTAATTTAACATGGCATATAAATTGGTTTATGATGGTGCTATGCAATATATATCGGGTTGTACTCAGCAGAAATTGGAAAGAAAGATTGCAACAGCTCATGAGCTTCAACTTGGCAGTCGGAGAGCTCAATTTTGATGCAAGGGCTACCAAATCTCCTATTAATTGATCATGTAGAGCAATGACCTTATAGCTCATGCCAACTTCCCATTTTTCTCATAAACTAACAG
This sequence comes from Capromys pilorides, assembly GCA_004027915.1. Taxonomy (NCBI): domain Eukaryota; kingdom Metazoa; phylum Chordata; class Mammalia; order Rodentia; family Capromyidae; genus Capromys; species Capromys pilorides. The sequence continues at coordinate 1,073 of PVKN010043325.1, read as the reverse complement.
CTGCCCGTTGGCTTGGCTTCTCGTAATTTAAGCTCTGATGTGCAGCACAATGCTGTTGGAAGCACATCCGGATTTGCAGTAAAATAGAAATGCGTCCTCTGAACAACTACTATGAAGACAACAATATGCAGTGTATTAATCATTTTAACTGTCCTACTAACCTGTTTTGAAACTGCTTCATAGCTGTTTTGTCTTTTATCTCATTAAAATGAATAATAAAATAAAATAAAGTAAAATAGAAATGTATTCTTATTCATTTCAGAGAGCAGTCTAGAGAGGTTAGGTGACTAGCTCCTAGTCACATAGCGAGTCATGGCACAGCGAGGCACAGAGGCAGTCTTCATGATTCTAAGCTAGTGCAGTTCTCAGTACAGTTTTATTCCCTTCTGTTTCTGCAGAGCTTTTCAGTTGAGCAGAGGGGTGGCAGCATGTTTTGTGGGGTGCTAACTTTGAACAGCTATTATCCCAACCATGAGCTTTCTTCTTTTCTTCCCTTTCTCCTTCTACCACTCTCTCAATATGTCTTGTCCTTCACAAGAAATAAAAGTTACCAAGTAAAGCTCAGCTAAATGAGTTTTTAATCCCTGTTTATGCATACATCCTTAGAGAGCAAAGCCTCTCTATAAGGATGGCCCTATTTTAAAAGTAAAACAATTAAAATTTGCAGCTAGCAGTCAAATTGCATGAACATGTCATAAGTAGAAAGAAACTGTTTTCAGCATAGAAGCAGCCACAGCAATAGGAATATTTTGAACATGCTATTTCAAAAAAGCTAAAAAAAGAAGAAAAAAACTGAAAGCCTCAATAAGAATGTGTCATTTTTGCCAAGCATAACTGGGCTCCATTGAAAGCAGCTCTTTCTGCAGTGGCAGTTGGTGTTCTACCTATGAGCTTTACAGTAGAGCACAAGTTGTGTTTTAGGAAGGGGGATTTCCAGGGGGCACTGCGGAAGCAGCCCGTATACATCATAGAGAATGTGTATAAATATTATATCCATTGATTTATACATAAAATGCTTTGATCATCTTAACTAAAACTGCCTCCTCCTTAACTCATATTTACAGTTGAATTCA
>PVKN010043324.1:0-10254 GCA_004027915.1 Capromys pilorides | reverse complement strand
GAAATTCCTATTTAAAGTCCCATTTCACTCAAATTCTGACTATAAAAATGACAGTGAGGTCCTCAATCTATTGTTTCCTAATGTTATCCTCATAAAATGTCTCCGGTTGATAAGCCTGTTTACAAACCTAAAGATGAATTTCCTCACTGCTCTTTTTCAAGCACATCCCAAGATCTCAGTAGTCCTGATGTGCTCGTCCTCCTTTTCATACTGGGAATGAAACTCAGGACCTCGTGCTTGCCAGACAGCCTCTTGTGCCTCTGAGCTACATCACTGACCTCACTGTGCGCCCTTTCTGACCTTTAGAACAGTCATTGGGACTTACCTATCTCGGAAACAAAGATACCAGGGTGGGGGGAGTTGCTTTTATTTGTACAAGGAATGGTGATTTATGTTTCCAATGATTGGTGAGTTGGATCCTATTAGTAATAAAAATATATGCTTAATGCAATCACCTGAAAACATACAGTGAGGAGCTCAATTAGTGAGATAATCTATTGGTGTAGGAATCGTGATTTTAAGTGATGGTAAGGTGAAGAGCAACATACAGCCAAAAAAGGAAATGTTCTGTTTCACTAAAAATGCCGAATGTTCAAGAAGCAGTCTCTTAAACACTGCAACCAATAATCTGAAGTGCTAATGGTAGTATCAAGGCTATAATTTTGTCCCAAAGAAATATCTGAAAAGCTAATATAAATAAGCTGGAAAACATTTGTGCCCAAGAGAGCAGCGCCCTATCTTTTCATAGTTCCATAGGAGTGGTCCTATACTATCCTTGAGCTTTGCTGAAAATATCTCATTAATAAGGAGATATCTCTGCTTCTATGGCTTGGTATTCTCTTTAACGCCGAAGAGAATTTCACATTAACATCAGATGGTGCTGAGAACACAGGTCAGAGAGAATACAATCAAAGATAGACTCAAAAGTCAAAGTTATTTTGGCAATTGAGGCTACTAACTTCAGTAGATCCGAAGAGGAAAAGAGAAAAGAGCTAACACAGAATACAAGGATGGGCTGGCTATGGATAACCCAGAAGGGTACCAGGACAGTATCATCCTTTGAATATAAAGACGATGCATGGAGCACTCTCCTCCCTATGAGCATGGCCTTTTTCTCCTGTTGGTGATGAATTTTTGCTGATTGAACCGCACTGTCCTCCAGCTCTTTTGATAACACCTAAGACACTTGCTGTGGATGGAGAGCCTAGAGACAATAGTTAAATGGTGCGAGGTTTCACTGACCTCAAATGCAACCAATTTTGAGCTGAAGTTAAGCCATCGGCTATGCAGTGAGGGGCAGACACTCGGGGGTATCTTTCTGAAAAGCAAGCATGGGCTTGGGCCAGACATATGCAATACTGGGACTGCTATAGTTTCTCCTACCAGGCTCATCATAAGATCTTGATAGTGCGGTACGTTAGAAAGCATTAATCAATTCCTGCATCCTGGGTTATAAATCAGACAACCTTTTGCGTGCTTCATGTGTAAAATTGGCATAATAAAAAGCATTTCCTTTCATCTGTAAGAAAAGCACAATAATAATAAAAAACTACTGCTTTCAAATATATCAGGAGATGACAAATTTGTTATATACATACATACATATACATATACCTACATACACTTTGTAACAGGTGAACTACTGTGTAATCTATTTCTAAATACAAATAAAGAATAATCATTGTAGGAATGAAAAGGACTTTATAGATAAGCTGCAAAAATACTTTAAGTCTTGGAAATGTTCGGCCCTACCCCTGGGGCATGCTGAGACAGCAATTGAGACTGGGCGTGGTGGCGCACGCCTGTAATCCCAGCTCTCGGGAGGCTGTAAAGAGTCAGATCAGTACGAGTCAGATCTAGTAGTGAGACCCTGAACAACCTGTAGACCCTTCCCTAAAAAATACAAAAAGAAAAAAAAGACTTGGGAATGTTAACAAGAGTGGATAACACATTCCCTGTGGGGGAATGGAATGAAAATTAGGTCATTTGATCGCTTTAAATATATAAAAATCTTTCATTGGGCACCTTAAATGAAAACTGAGTTAAAGATAAAAGGTTTTACACTGTAATAAATTGGTTTTACACTATATCATAAAAGAGCCAGGTTATGTTTATAAAGATTTGACCAGCAACAGTTGAGATACAGTGAGATAATCAACGTTCAACTCTGGAAATCTTTCCTAAATAGGCACTTTTCCAAGATAAAAATTCAAGTATTCCAGAAGTTGACAAACTTTTTCCTGAAAAAGGTCAGATGATAACTGATCTAAGTGTTGGGGACAACTGACCCGTGTCACAGATAAACAGCTCCGCTGGGATAGTGAGAAGCCAGATCCGCGCAAGATGACAGGAGTGGGTCTGACTGGTGCCGATGAAGCTATACACAACCATAGGCGGCAGGCTAGATGTGACCAGTAGGCCACAATTTTCCAATTCCACATTCAAAGGTTTTTTCCAGTTCTCAAATTTTAATCTGTGAAACACAACTGCAGCAAATGATGACAACCAAAGTAATTAAAAACATCAACACACACTTCATTGTAACTGATTAATATGTCACCAGAGTTGGGGCCATTATTTCTACCAAGATCTTGGGTCTGTAATTAATTGATCATCCTTAGGGTAATATATCGTCAGTGATTTTTTTTTTTTTCCATTTTAGCACAACATAAAAATGTTTACATATGTTTATGGCTGTAATATCCAGACTTTGTAATCCAAGTGTATAATATTACAATCTGCTGCACTAGGAAGCATATGCCATATGCTACACTTCATCTTGATTGCCAACAGGAAGTATTTTTAGGTAAGGTAAAGACATATGTAAAGTTGCTACCTCTGTCCCTTTGCTGTCCCTTTGATATGCTTTTATCTCACCCTTCTTTCTTAGTCTATCCCACACTTGGGAAGAAGATTGACCCAGCAACCCCAGCCCAGGGAGACAGGCAAGAGCTGGCAGCAGCTGGTCAGAGCAGGTGAGAAGCCAGAGCCAGGCAAACCCAGTCCTAGGGAATCTTAAGGGTTAAAACCGGAAACTGATTCCACTCTGGAGTTCTTGGGCCAGAGAGGCATGCACGTCACTGCACTTGGAAACCAGGCCAAACTGGAAGAGAGCTGGAGCAAAAGGAAGAGTGGGCGTGAAGTGAGAGCTCAGGAAGGGGAAGGAGCTTCGGTGCCAGAGGCGCTTTTCTCTGGCAGCTCGCCCTGAGGCTGGTGGGTGGATTGGTCTCCATGAAACCCTGGGGTCAGAGCACACAAACAACTCCCCTTTTCAGTGTGCCCACAGCCAACTCACCCTGGACTTTGATCACATCCAGTTCTTTGCTAGGGTGTATTTATTTCCTGATAGTGCCCAGCAGAAAAACTGTGGAGTTTTTAGTTTGATAAATGAAATACATCAAATATTATCAGCCTAGCTATCCTAAAGACAGAAGACACACACATATATGTATATACATATATATACTCATACATCATATATATACATACATATATATTATACATTATATACATATATAATATACACATTATTCAGTTCAATACATGCCCTTTCTTTAGTACCCAGGATTTGGGCCCAGGAGCCCCAGTGGATACCAAAATATGCAGATTCACATATAACTTATATATGTCTTCCTACATACTCTAACTCACCTCTAGATTACTTATAATACTGAATACAATACGCTATATAACTATGTGTCAGGGAATAATGCAAGGGGAAAAGTCTGACCACGCTGAGCACAGAAGCTTTGTGAGTGTGGTGCTGCAGCTCAGGCCCAGGGCCTTGCCCGCACTGGGCATCTGCTCTATCTCCCACATCCCCAACCCTCAGACATTAATTTTTTAATTTCCTGAATATTTTCTCTGCTGCTTAAATCTGCAGGTGCACAGTCCAAAGATAGGGAAGGCCTCTGTGTGTGTGTGTGTGAGTGTGTGTAGGTATCCCTATATATGGATTTTTTAAGGCAATTTTTCTGTGCCTTAGAAGCAATGATATCTAAATACTCTGATTTTATGTAACTTGCTATGTTTAGAACATAGAAAATATGTATAAGGATGACAACTTCTTGTACACGTTAAACTTTTGGACAGCAATGACCTTGCTAAACTATTAGTGTCTACATGTCTATGGAAATTTGGCAGCTTAGATTTATTTGTGGGACTATTTAGGAAAAGTGACATTCTTAGAGTCAGAGATACTTGGCTTGTATTACTTATGAGTATTTCTAATATAAGTGACAAATATCAAAAACAGTTCTAGCCAGTTCATTCTAAAGGTACATGTGTAGAGGAATGGCATTTGGTACAGCTGAAAGGTATCAGGGACAACTTCAGCCACTGATGGATTCAGGCTCACACAGTGGAATCAGGATGTAGTTCACCACCCCAGATCTGCTCTCATATATGTTTCACTCAGGTCCCAGGTGGATAAATGTAAGGCGACGACTATCTAGACCTAGCAAGTGAAACCCAGAACAAATGGCCAGTGACTCCAGTGGGGTCATGTTCCCTTTCAGGCCCAACACTTGATGCTCTCAATGAAGCTGGAATCACAAGCTGTGCCAGGAAGCTGCAGACTCAGATGAATTTAGACTGGAATAAGCAGCCCCCATAAGAAAATTAGGAGATTTTACTGCAGGAAGGCAGAGCAGGGCTGGAGAGCAGAGAAACTTCTCTCACAGAACTCACACATCTGTCACTGTGGCACAAAGGACAAGTGAATGGATGCAGATGGCTAATGGCAGAAAAGAGACCACCAAGTTGGGAAAGGGAGTCCAAATACGAACTGGAAAAGCAGCTGATGTGCTGCAGGCCGCAGGGTCCAGCCAGCCATGGAGACATCTCCTCCAGAAGATACCTGCATCCTGTGGGACACAAGACTGTGGATGTGGAGGCCACTGGGAAATCAAGATCACTAACTCTGCGAAATCAGTCACCATCGCAGCCATGCTAAACTCAACTCTGAACCAGTATAGTCCTAGAATATTCTAACAAAATGAGAACACCGTGAGAGTGTCACTATAGCGCTAGTGAGCTGAGGTTCAGGGACCTCTCAGAGCTCTTCATAAGAACAACAGGGAAAGCTCTGTGTGTGTGTGTGTGTGTGTGTGTGTGTGTGTGTGTGTGTCTGTGCCTACGCATGTAGCCGCACACTACCACTTTCTTCAGAAACCACGAAAGCCCTCACCATGTCTCACAGCTGTGGGCAGCCCTTTCTGTTCTCCATTTGTAGATGGGAAAAGTGAAGAAAATGTATCTTAAGGTGAAAGGACGCAAAACAGAATATCAAAACCTATTTCTTATCAAAAGCTTAAAGCTAAGCTATCTTTTTTATATTAATAATTTTGGGCATAAGTGAAGAACTTTAAAGGAAGTAGCCCAACCACTGAGTGCCTTGCATGCATGAGGCCCTGGGTTCAATCTGCCATATCAAAAAAAAAAGGTGAAAGAAAGATAAAGCACTGAGATTATCAGATTAATTCTAGAAAAAAAAACTTGAAAATTCATACATAAGTAAACTGGTATGAATTTTAACTTACATAAATTAATATTTTATTCCTATGGTTTAATAGCAATTTTCAATTCTCCATATTTCTATATTTTAAAACATGCATTTTAGCTGACATCTTAAAACACACAGGCCCAAGATTATGTTAACAGTTTTTGTGATCTATAAATACAAATGGGCTAAAACGCTGAGAAGATGCCAAGAAAGTAATAAGACAGCTTTCATGTCAAGAGATATTGTATATTTTTCTTCCTTTTTTTTTAAAAAAACAAAGTCACATTAAATTTGCTGTTTTTCTGCTAGCTTAAAAAGAAAAAAGAAAAAAGGTTCCTGCTGTGTTTCGTGCTGCTCTCCTCCAGGGGCTGGGCCATCGCTAACCTCACCTGGCTGGCTCACATCCTGGAAGTGTCCAAAAGCCTAACTACTCTAGGATTTCAGCTCGGATTTTTCCCCACTCATGGTAACAGATTCCTGAAAGATCATTTAAAATTGTTGAATTTTCCTTCAGTTTTCAAAGCATTTGGAATGCTATAGGCAATCAGTTGCAAAAAAAAAAAAAGAAAAGACAGCTCATTGTTCAGTTTTATCTCCCACAGAGAATTTATTTCTCAAATATACTTTTAAAAAAGGAAAGTTATTTAATATGTCTCCCTAGCCAGCCCAGAAACTGCTATAAATTCAAATTTTGTTCTTATACAATGTTCTTAATTATAAGATAAGTAATCTTTCTGTGTTCGTTTAATTCCATCCTATTTATCTTTTCAAGTGGAATGACACATTGCAAACACTATTTGGGGAATTTTATTAATAAAAGCCTAATCCCATGGCTTGTAGGACATGTCTCTGAATGTTTTAACTACAGAAAGGCTCTGTGACTCTAACAGCCTTTCAATAATTAGAACTGTCCCCCACCTGGAGCAAGACACCTTTTCTGATGTGATTTGTGGGGGTTCCTCAAACCAGACCTCGCAGAGCACATAGCAGGTGAAGGGCTCTGTCCCCTGCGCTTTCTAGATAGAGCAAAGATCACCAGCTCACTTCTACTTGTCGAGTAGATTTTCCATACCGTGTAAAACCAGGAGAGGGTACCAAGATAGATGCAGAAATAAAGACTAGCATCCTATGGTTTCAGACTCAGTTTTATAGGAGAATCTTCAGAGATTTTGCTATATATATATATATATATATATATATATATATATATATATTCACCTCCAAACACATGATAGTCAGAAGTCTTACACACTCACACACACACACACACACATACACACACACACACACACACACACAGCTTTTTATATATTGCCTTTAGCAGACTGATCTGGGAATGTAAACACTTCATATAATATTATTTCTCTGAGACTAACCCACATGTATCTATGAGCCCAAACAATTGCTTTACAGTGCTGTGCCTAACTGATAGCTTTCAAGGTTTTTGGGATAATTCACCAAGCCCAGATTCAGCAGAACAGTGCTATAATCAGGCTATACTGCCTTCCTCTTTTGGAGAAATTATAGATGAATTAAATCATTTGACGAGGATGTGATGACCACTGGGAAGGAAGATCACATTCTTATTCTGCCTGCTAGAAATCTATAAGGAGTTTGAAAAGGACTTGGCCTTAGAGTTTCAGAGCTCTGGCTCTAGTAATTCCCTGCAACTAAAAGCAATCTTGCTGTGATTGAAAATGGAGGTGTCAACTCAGGCAGGCTACAAATTGTCAACAGAGGGAATAGCCATTTTAAATTACTTCCAAAGCTCAAATAAATTCTCCCAAATGGAAATCTGCCCTTATCCTTCTTTTCTATCTCCAAGAGATGATATGTGTTTTATTCATTATGAATCATTCTCTCCACTCCCTTCTACGAAGGCCAAGGAAAATGAGCAAATGTACTTAGTAATCGCCTGTACTGGGCTCTGCTTATGGTATGGGACATAGGAGAAGTAAGGTTGTCCAGCAAGTTGTCATAGGAAAAAGTGCATCTTACGCTGAACCGCATTTTACAAACTACAAGATTTTTTTTATAAATATAACATTGAAAATACATGGGAGTGTTTTGTTAATGTTAAATTCCCATAAGATTGGCCATTATAGGTCATTTCAGCTATTCCTCAACATGATGGCTGAGGAATTTTTTTGGTAAAAAAGAAAGTAAATTTCCTATAGTTTTTTTGGCAGATGCTTAAGACTGGGGCAAAGACAATTAAGTGATCACAGAAAGTGATGCAGTTTGTAACAGAAATGGCCCCTGCACCTAAAGCCTCTCTCCTGGAAATCTCCTCTTACATAACATACATTTTGGAAATTAACCTTGATTCAACAAAATATTTAAAAAATATATTGTGAGGACTTTTGTTGCTGGTGTCTTGTTTTGTACTAAGGATGGAACCCAAGGTCTAACATATGCTGAGCACTTATTCTACCATTGAGCCCCAAGTTTGATAGATTTCTTCATGTCAACATTTAAGTTACAGCACTGAGCTATGTAGACAGCTTATTTGAAATTTAGCAGCACCTGTCAAGAGCCTAAAAAGCTCTCCTATTTTGCTATGTTCATTGTGGTCACATATAATGTCATTTAATCATAAATCACCTCATCATTTCACATAATTGGCAAATACCTGAAGAAAAAAATATATTATTGGTTAAGTAGTGAAGGTTTCTCAATTAGGACAGAAATTCCACCTAATTGTTTCTCTTCCAGCAGTGGCCTGACTGTGGAGTAGCAGTGGGGATGGTCCTTCCTGCCTTCTTTGCCAGCTGCTGCTCCTGCTGGAGTATTTGTAATGGTCCACTCAAAAGCAATTACCTTTCTCTGGATGAAAAGCTTCTCCTTTTTGAATAAGAAAAGAACTGAGTTTTACTGCCAATTTTATTATTTTAGACAGGCAAGTCAAAAGAATTCTCAGACTTCTAAGATAATAAGGATTGGGGCATGGGCATGGGGTGGATGTGCCACATGTAAAATCTTGCTACATTGCTGAATGAAGAGTAAACAACTTCGGCAGTATTTATAAAGCTGAATATACACACGCTGTACAGCCTGGAAGTTCCATACAAGAATAAGCATAAGAGCATGTTTTTTGGTAATCATAGAAAAACTGGAAACAACTCAAGAGTGTATAAGTAGCAGAATACGGAAATAATATATAGAATAGGAACAGTCTACATCAGTGAAGAGCATGAGCCACGCATAGGCACAATAAAAAAAGTCTCAAAACTATGTGAAGTGAAACAATTCAGTTACAAAATTGTACATTTGTGTTTTACTTCATTTCTAGATGTTTGGAGATCTCCTAGATGTCTTTCTGCTATTGAGTTCTAATACAGTATTACACTGGTCAGAAAATCAATAATGATTCTAGATATATTTAATAGCCAAAATGTTTTTATTTTGTTTTTCAAATGTCTCTTGAGGGCTTAAAAGAAGAACTTATCTACATCTGAAAAGAATGCAGCATTGAGGTGTACTTTTCTATATTTACCATATTTGTCCATCAGGCCAAGTTGGTTAATCTTATGTTTCAACTATTATATTGGCTTTTATCTTCTTAAAATTCCTGACAATGATTTCTGAGTTTGTCTATTTCTCCCTTGAGTTCTACCAGCATGGACTTCATACAGTTTCAAGATATGAAGAGAGCCTACAAATTTAGGCTGGGTCTAGCTTCTTTTCATCATTAAGAAATTATTTTTTGGTCACCATGAAGATATCTTGGTGGTCTAAGTCCCAGCCTGGCAAATATAAGGACCCAGATTTGATCCCTTATATCTCATTCCATGCTGCCACACCCAGGGAGTGCCATGCCAGCCACTGAAACCAGGCATGGTGGCACATGCTTGTAATCTCAGTGCTGAGGAGGCTGAGACAAAAGAATCACTATGAGTTCAAACTACACAGCAAGCTCTTTTCTGGCTGGAACCACGGAGGGTGTAGAAGAGAAAAAAAAGAAAGTTCCTGCTGTGCCAGAAAAGCAAAGGTATTTCTCAGAGTTGAAGATAAAGCACCTGAGAAAGAAGTTTGACCAGAAGATGCTTCGCAAGGCAAGGAGGAAGCTCAGCTATGAAAAAGCCAGGCACTATCATAAGGAGTACAGACAGATGTACAGAACTGAGATCCGACTGGCTAGGATGGTGAGAAAAGCTGGCAACTTCTATGTCCCTGTAGAGCCCAAACTGGCATTTGTCATCCAGATCAGGGGTATCAATGGTGTGAGCCCAAAGGTTCACAAGGTGTTGCAGCTTCTTCGCCTTCGCCAAATCTTCAATGGCACCTTCGTTAAGCTCAACAAGGCTTCAATTAACATGCTGAGAATTGTGAAGCCATACACTGCATGGGGGCACCCAAACCTGAAGTCAGTAAATGAACTAATATACAAGCGTGGCTATGGCTAAATCAATAAGATGCAAATTGCCTTGACGGACAATTCATCGATTGCTCTATAACTTGGCAAATATGGTATCATCTGCATGGAGGATCTGATCCATGAGATCTGCACTGTAGGAAAACACTTCAAAGAGGCAAATAACTTCCTGTGGCTGTTCAAGTTATCATCTCCATGAGGTGGAATGAAGAGAAAGACCACCCATTTTGTGGAAGGTGGAGATGCTGGAAATAGGGAAGACCAGATCAACAGGCTTATTAGAAGGATGAACTAAGGTATCTACCATGGTGTTTTTATGACTTGGTCAGTTAATAAAGTATCTAATTCCAAATTGGAAAAAAAAAAAACTGCATAG
>PVKN010043323.1:0-10256 GCA_004027915.1 Capromys pilorides | reverse complement strand
AGGACCTTGCACTGGCTAGGCAGACACTTATGCTGCTGAGATATCTCTCCAGCTCTTCTTGTTATGTTTAAGACCTTTCCTTTCACATTTACTAGCTGTAATGCTACCTTCAAGGTCTCAATATCTATCTTCAATTTCATTCAAGTGATTTTTGCCAGCTTACATTAGAATTCTTAATTTCCTGGATATCTCTTTGAATGCTTCAGGCATTCTAATTCTTCACCGCATTGTTTATTCAATGTTTCCATCATTTTTCCATCTGCCTCTACTTTTAATGTCTTCTTTAGATGTGTTAAGCAATTTTTTCATAATTATTGTCATTTCTTTTTTTTTCTGAGAGATTATATGTGATCTGATTTCTTCTAAAGCCTGATAGAGTTGTTTTGTTACTTCAGTTGCTAGCATTTCAAAAATTTCAGGTGTGTGATTTCCAAGTTCTTCTATGTTCTTGTCTCCTGGACTTCTTCTGAATGAGATAGAGGTCTGAGGTTGCCTTCTTAAAGTTATGTATGTATGTATGTATGTATGTATGTATGTATGTATGTATGTATTTGGTACAGGTTCTTGCTACACAGATTGGCCTCAAAGTGATCCTCCTCCCTGGAGTCCCTGTGCTTGCCAGGCAGGCGCTTAGACCACAGAGTTATCTCCCCAAGTCCCTGAGGTTGCTTTTTGCTACCTGGTTTTAACATCACAGAAGCTCCTAATATTCACCTAGCTCCACAGTGACAGTAGGTAGGCAGGGCATGAGTCATCAAAGCTCCCAAGACAATGGGAGGAGCTGAGTAGGATCACCAAAACTCTTACTGTCTTGAGTTTTGTGTGGCTTCTGCAATGGTGGGGTGGTGGGATGAAGTACAGCAAGGCTGTCACAATGATTGGGGCAGGGCTCACCCCAGTTGCCCATTTTCTGATTAGATTTTTTGAGCAATCTGATTTTTGTGAGTTCTTTATATATGCTGCATATTAATCTCTTCCAAGGTTTAACTGGCAAAAAAATCCCATTTTATACATTGTCTCTTTACTTTATTAGCTGTTTCATTGCTGTATAGCTTTTCCATCATAAAGAAATATAAATTCAAGTCATTTGTCAGAAAATGCATACATCTTCAGGTCATAATGTTAAGTGAAATGCATGAGACACACAAACTTCAAAATCACATGCCTCTTCTTATAAGAGAAACCCAAAGTATAAGTAATGTAAAGAGCAAAATAAAATATAGACAATGGGAAACAGGGTAGTAGATCTTTGGCAGATATGCAAGGGATCTAAAGATGGAGAGACTTGAAGAAAAGGGCAGTGGCAAGCAAATATAAAGAATTTAGAAGGGCAGCCAAGTAGCTCAGTGGATTAAAGCACCTGCAAACAGGTGCAGGGGCCAGGGGCTTGATCCCCAGGCTTGCCATGCCAGCCCTGCCATTGGGGTATGCTTAGATGGCAACTGAGACTGGGCATGGTAATGCATGCCTGTAATTCAAGCTCTTGGGAGAAAAAAAAGAATGTGGATGCTGTAGACCTGTACCAACTCCTTCTGTTGAATGTGACCATTATGTATTACATATTTTTTGCATTTTTGTTATTACTTTTAATAAGAAATCACAATGTGACAGTTTCAAAACACGTTAGTAGTACATTCACAATAATTAATATGATGTACATTGCTATACTCATTGTAGTTACACAGGGAACAGGGTGTAGACATGATAAATTTTCTAATAGTTGTTGGTACAATAGATTTCTTCTCTTTGATCTAAGAGAAGGTAGTTGTATATGTAGTCAAACGTTCCATAATTGCAGTGTGTTACTGACAGAACTGGCAATGTTGGAAGTTGTTGATTTGAGCCTTTTACAGCTCAGCATGCTATACTACCTACAAACATATATTAATTAAAAAAATTAAATCCCTCATTTCTCTGCTAACTTGGGAAACAAAGGGCCCAGTTAGGAGGACACTGCGGTGGAAGAAACAAAAGGCCCTAGTTCTTTTGGTGGCATAGTGTAGAGAGAGGGAAGTAACCACACTTTTTAAAGTTGAAAGCTATGATAGTTTAAGTATGAGGTGTCTGCAAGGACTCTTGTACTGAGGATTTGACCTCCAGTGCAGCAGTGATATCTAGAAAGGTGAGGGAGGTCACTCACCTGTCGGTGGAGCAGTTCACTGATGAGCTCATAGCTAGATGGTCTGTTTGGGTGGGTCCATCTGGAGAAAGTAGCCCACTGGGAAAGTAATTTCAAGAATATATCTTGGAGCAGGCCAAATCTCTCAGTGTATTAAAACACCTGCAAGCAGGTGCAGGGACCAGGGGTTCAATCCCTGGGTCTGCCATGCTGGACCCACCCCTGGGGCATGCTGAAACAGCAATTGAGGCTGAGCATGGTGGTGTGCACCAGTAATCCCAACTCTTGGGTGGCTGTAAATAGGTGGATCACTATGAGTCCAATCTAGTAGTGAGACTCTAAATACCCTGTAGACCCTTTGCAATAAGAAAAATGAGTGTATCTTATTCCTGGCTTCTTCCACTCTTGATCTTTCCTTTGTCTCTGCTTCCTCACAGCCTTCTGGTGAGCAGATTTCTTCTGGTGCCCTTTTGCCTTGTTATTTTGCCTCACTGCTAGCTTAAAAGCCATGGAGCCAGTTAATCATGAACTGAACCCTCTGAAACCATGTGCCAAAATAAATCTCTACTTCTAAGTCACTTTTTTTTTTCAGATATTTGGTCAAAGAGACAAAAAGCTTACTGACAGCTGATTAGAATTGATAGGAAGTACTAATAGACTGATGCTAAGTATACTCTCCCCTGTTAGTGGATTCTTCCTTACCAACATCATTGTAAGCTTTGACTTCAGCTTATCGGCATCAGCACACTGACTGCCACCAGGAAGATCATATCTTCCTTGATTCTGCACAGCATTCTCATCCATCACCTTGGCCAGCATTTTGATTAAGACTGATCACCTGATGACTTCACTTTCAACACCATGAAAGCGTTATCACTATCTTCCTTTGCACCACCATCAACATGATCCACATCAGACCTTACAGATGAAAGTAAAATCCAGCTGAGGTCAGTCCTGGGAGCCCTCACAATGTCTTTAAGGTTCCATCTCTCTCCTATTTCTCTTGCTTTCTCCACTTATGTCATTTCCCTTTTGATTGACTTTATTCTTCAAGAAGACTCAGCTATGGAGCCACAGATATTACTTTGCACAGTTTACCAGTGCCAACAAACAGGATATCTTTCTCAGGATAGTTACCAACTTTCCAGAAACAAAGAATACTTGGCCACCTGTGGCCAGATGCTGCCCTCTGAACCAACACCTATGGTCCCACAGAACAAAATGTGCTACCTGGCCAAATCTGGATTACCAGCCCACGCCTGGACCCAACAGTCAGTGGAACAGTCCAATCACCCTGAGGTAAACATGGTCATGGTAGCAAGATGTAGCAAACAAAAAACAGGATTCTAGCTAAACTAGAATTTCAAATGACTAATGTTTCAGACTAAGTATAAGGGGTTTTTTTGTTTTGTTTTGTCTTGTTTTGCAATAGTTGAGATACACTAAAAAAAAGTGTGTTGTTTACCTGAAGTCAAAATTTAACAAGATATTCTGTATTTTGTCTGGCAAACTCAGGTGGCTCCATAAAAAAAAAACTAAGGGTGACTGGACCAAAACCAAGAGCATGGACAAAGACAAGCAAAACCCATAGATACCCTTTACTCTTAACCTTGGAAACCCTGCTCTGGGTCCCACATAGTAAAACCTTTTTCTAGGCTTGTGTGCAAATATAACCTTGTAGGTTTTGAGAATTCCATTTGTCCTGAGGATTTTAATATAATCTTCTTGAATCGTGCTCAGCCACTCTAAAAAGAAGAGAAAGTAATGTTTTTTAATGATTCCGGGGAGAGAAGGATTAAATCAAACACTGGGCAATATCATCACACAGCCAGTCAACTGAAGAGACTTGATAGAAACCAGAGGCTCCCGAGGCAGGACCCAAACAGAACACAGCAGTGAAGATTGATGCTCCACCATGCTAGCGAAGTATGAGATGTGACTGAAATGTACAGTGAATGCTGATTGCGGTAAAGGACACATTGCCGTTAATCCCCCTCAAAATACTCACCCTTGCTTTAAACATGTTTATTCCATCACTTGTGCCACTTTCTAAAGTAGTTCTGGGTTAGTAACACCAACAAAAAGAATATCTTTCTCAATGATAGTCACCAGTGTCTCTATGAGTTGTGATCAAAAATATAGTGAAAGCGACAGTCATATGCCATCCACTGGAAAGGCAGCCTTGTAAAAAATAGCTATGGTACCTCTTGATCCACCTTATTTCACTTTATTTATGATTTCACTTTCAATACTATGAAAGTGTTACCACTGTCTTCATTGTCACCGCTATCAAAATGATACACCATACCTTACAGATGAAAATAAAATTCAACTAAGATCTGGCCTAATGTCTCAATTATCTTCTCTCATTGCTGGGACAAATATCCAAAATCCAAAATGAAGGAAGGAAAGGTTTATTCAGCTCACAGTTCCTGGAGGTTTCAGTCCATGTTCGTCTGACTCCAAGGTAGATTGGTACATGGCAGAGAGCAGCAGTTCATAGGGGCTGAACAACAGCAATGGCAACAGAGGGAGAGTCTGTCTCTGTCTCTCTTATATTATATTCTGGCTATCTGCCCCAGGTTTAATGTAGCACTCACACCCATAATCCCAGCAGTACTAAGACCTATAATCTCAGTGGATCATCCATAATCCTAGTGGATCATGAGTTAGTCTCAAACTCTAGAAAGCCCTGCCCCATGACTGCATGAGGCTTTGGGGGGACAACTAGACACAAACCATAACACCTGGGAGCTCTCTCAATGTCTTTAAAGCTCCATCTCTCTCCTCTTTCTCTTTCTTTCTCCAGTTACATTGTTTCCCTCTTTCTTTAAGAAAACTTAGTCATAGACCCATAGACACAAAGCCTGGCTCTTCCCCAAAGCTGAAATGATCATGAAAGGTGAACGTCTTAACCCATTCAGGACACTGAAGCAGCAGTGCTACTAACGACCCTCAAGAGAGAAGAGGTTTAGAGCTGATAGGATGAGGCTGTTTGAAGTGAGGAGGAGGATTTTGAAGGGAATTAATGGGAATTAATTCCCATTTTGTCTTTTGAAGGGAATTAATTAATTTGTCTTTGCTGTAATAGTTCCTTTAATCCACCATTGTTTTTTATCATCCCTTGTATAGTAAGGTGGAGAATGATACTCAGCAAGAATTCCAGAGTCTGGCCCAAGTCTTGAATCAGCAGCTGACAGGATGTATGGACCTGCAGAACTTGCCTTCCTTCTCTGAGCTTTAGTTTTCTTATAGAACTCAGATGTTCACTATGTCCCTGGAAGGCTATCACAAAGATGAGAGGGGATGAGGAGCCTAAAAGTCCCCTTATGATCAATGAAGGGTACAGACGTATATTATTACATCATGAGGAAATCACCGTGAGGAGAGGCATGTTTAACAATTTTTAAATAGTGTTTAAAGGAAGGAATAGAAAAGAAATCCCAGCATCATCAGATCAAGGGTTACCTCTTATTGTGAGGCCCTGGAAATCATGGAAAACTACAGCTTTTTATGCAGTGAGTTGGGTTTGGCCCTTGGTTCTTGTTTAACAGCATGTTAACTTTGGTGGATCATTTTTCTGGTGTCTCAGTTTCTCTATTTTCAAAGTGAATATTAATAGCATCACTCCAGTCACATGGACCTCTTTTATCTGTATCTCTCCCAGCCTTCACATAAGAACACCAATCACTGGTCTTAGGATAAAACCTAGTCCTGTGCGACATCAACCAGACTAATTATAACCACAAGATCATACTGCTGAGTGATGTTCTGGGTGCACATAAATTTTGGGAGGACGTTAGTTGTCCAGTGTGCTCATCCAGTCATCAAAAGTACCAACCACCACTTTCTCATTAGAGATCTATCTTTTTCTTCCTCTCTATCCAAGGGGCTGTTGAAGCAGAAATGGTCTTTTCTTGTGTTCTTGTTCAAACCTATGAGCCTATAATCTTTCTGTAAACTCCACTACCTAGAAAAAAAAAAAGTCTCATCCACCTCTACCCCCATGAGAAAGCCCATGTCCCATTTACCTGGGAGGCTGAGACAGGAGGATCAGTATAAGTCCAAGCTGCATAGTGAGACATTGTACCAAGTAAATATTTTAACACCCCTTCTCCTTCACAGAGACCATGGTAATGAATGACTGTTTAACGATGAGCCATTTGCTGCACATCTGTCTGCTCCTGTGAACTACAAGCCCCATTTTGGCAGCATGAAAGACTATAGGATGACTCATGCAGTGTCATTGTGACCTCCATTCCCCTTTCACACTTCATGTTAAAGCCAGTGCAAGCCACATGATATGTATTTTTTAAATTTTATTTTATTTTATTTTTATTTTTTTGTGGAACCAGGGATCAAACTCAGGACCTTGCACTTCCCAGGCAGGCACTTGTGCCCCTGAGCTATCTCCCCAGCCCCTACATGATGTAATTCTGATAATGAGGCAAGAACAGAGCCTGGGAAAGGACTTGCCTGAGAAAAGTGACAGGTCTGGGAGGAAGAACCCTTTGTCTGACTAAGATATGTAAGAGTGACACTGGAAATACAGTTAACATTTGATAACTATGAAAACAAGCCTTGTGAGTCGCAAACACAGAAGGCTACAAAGAGCCTGAGTTATAGACAGCATCTGTTATGGTTTAGATCCAAAATATTGCCCAAGAGTCTCAGGTAACAGAGGCAGCCCTTTGGGAAGTTGACTGGACCACGTGAGTGCTATACACTCAGTGGATTTATCTGCTGAAGACTTCAACTCCTGAAAGCGCTGCTAGGAAGCATGAGCTGGTCCTGGTTAGACGAGAAGGGTCATCTGCAAGGTACTATCTTATCTCCAGCTCCTGTCTTCTCTCTGCTCTGTGGCTTCCATAACCCGAGAGCCTTCCTCCACCAGGCCCTTCCACCATGCGCTTCTGCTTGGTGCCTGCTAACCATGGACTGAACTCCCTGGAAACTGAGTCAGGTGAACTTCCCCTCCTTTAAGCTGTGGGTGTTGGCATTGTGCCCAGCAATAGGAAAGAGATGGATACACCATCACTGAACTGGTGTCCCGTCCTTCTGCTGCCTGCTTCCAACTTTTTTATTAGGAGATTTAAAAAATCTCCATCTTTTTAAGCAGTCAACTTAGAGTTCTGCTACTTGCAACTGAATGCATGAGAACTGTTGCACACGGGGATTATTTTCATCCTGCTCAACATGTATTACTGGCTTTTAGGTTACTGCATGACATGCTGTACATTTGTGATAAATATTTGTGGAGTTAGTAAATGAATAAATGAACCCTGCCCAAAAAATCTCTTCCCTCAGGCACAGAGCTTATTTTGTGTAGCATGCTCATCAGGAACCAACCAAGGGCTTGGAGATGTATAGTGGGGATAGCTGTACACTTATTAAGATTGCTGCACTGGAGAGCAATGCCTCCATTTATTGAGTTTCACAAGGCTGCAGTGTTGCTCCAATCAGTTGGACTCCAAAGACCTAACCTGTGCATAACCATTTAAGTGAAAACCTCCCCCATCCATTACAGACCTGGGAGTTGCTTCCTGCCACTCTCTGTCTCCTAAACAATGTAATCACCTTAGAATAAAAAGGGAGCAGCAACCCACAGGTCCCACTTTCCCATTACATGCCTGGCGTGACTCCAAGAGATAAAGGCTGGGAATGCTCTCTCTCCACTTCAGAGGATGTTCTCATATTGGAGTAAGACTCCAAGCCTGGAGAGAAACTGCTATTGGGGCCAGATGATAGATAGGAAACAGCTTAGACTAGGACCCAATACATGGGGATCCAGCACCAATCTTGTCACTAGCCTGTTTAGACATCTCAAACCAGTTACTTCCTTCTCTGAGCATCAGTTTCCTCATCTGCAGGAAGGTCCAGTAAGAGTCTTCTCCAGGGAATCCAAGCCTGCAATGGCTAAGTTGTGCACTGAATCCTTACCATGTGGCAGCACACTGGGTATGTTATCTGTTTGATTCTTCATTTTAGTCCCAGGACAAAAGAATTCTTCACTCAGCCACATTGCAGATGGCGATGCCAAGGCTCAGAGAGGTAGACTAAGAGAATCAATATCACACAGCTATTTAGTACAGGATCCAAGATTCAGCTACATGTCTGTCTAACCCCAACAGCCACACTTCACACTTGGTTTCATACATTGGGGCAAGAAAACCTTAAAGCAAGGCTAATATGTAAGAGAAGACCAGTCAATAGTTATTAACTTGTGTAGGCTAGAAATAGCTTTATGTGGGAGCTTAAGTGGGACATTTTTAAAGGCCAGAGAGACATCATTTCAAATGCTACCTCTGCCATTTATTAGCCAAATGATACCCAGCAAGTGTTTTAGTTCTCTGGATTTCATTTTCTTCTTCAGGAAAGTATCTCTGTCACCTATGAACTGAAAAATGATTAAACAGAACATGGCCTATGCATGCAAAAGGTTATTATCCAGCCATGAAAAGAAATGAAGCAATGACAGATGCTGCAATACAGATAAACTTAAAACTCATTGTTCCAAGTTGGACGAATCCATAGAAAATGGCCACACTGCCTAGGATTCCACTAGCATAGGTCCAGAAAAAAAGATGAGACAGAAGATTAGTGGTCACATAGGGACAAGGAAGATGAAGAATGACAGGAAAGGGCAGGCAGTTGCTTTGAAGGTTGACAAAATGATCTAGGACTGGGCCATGATCACGGTCACACAATTCTGCACATAGGCAGGGTGATTGAGGAGTGCTCTTTTGTGAGTGTTTTTGCAAGGTATGATCAAAAGTACAATGAATGCCGCCACCAGATGCCACCCAGTGAAAAGGCAGGTATGTAAAAACATCAAATGTGTCCTCACCCGCTGTACTCCCTGGATCTGGCACCAGATGACTGCTGACTTCTCCACACTCAAAATGACCATGGGAAGCTGATGTTTTGAGTCAATTCAGGACATTAAGGCAGCTCTGCAGACATGTGCAAAGGAGGATCTTCCAGAACTGCTCTAGGAAATGGAAAGTTCAGTGGGTCAAATAAGTGGATTTCAAGCAAGTGGGTGTATTTGGAGGGGAAATCAATGGCAATGTCTTTTACTGTAATAAATTTTTCAAATGTAAATATTTTTCAATCTTCTCCTATATGTAGAAACCATTGAACCATTAAATACACTTGGATATTTTTAAAGCCTCTGTCTGACTAGCTCAGGTCTGAGCTGGGAGCAGAGGGTGAAGGGTTCAGGCATGAAGGTGCCAAAATGAGGGTGACAGTGACAGTGATCATAGCAACACACCCACTGCATGTGAACACCCAGCCAGGGTCGGACACCATGCAGCCACCACCTGCCCAGCACTCCTGGAAGGCAGGTGTCACTGTCAGAGGGAATGAGGGATTTTGTGACATGAGCACTTGGGTTTTGAGCCAGCCTGCCATGTTCACACTGCTCCTGCTGCATAGGTCCAAGCTGAACTTGGACAGGTCAGAGTCCTCCTAGAGCCTCAGCTTCCTCACCTGTAGAGAAGGCCTGACGAAGATCCTGACATCAAGATGAAGAGGCCGGGACCTGGAGGACTCGTGGGTGGCACACGATGGAGCCTTGGGTGCCCCTCAGAAAACAGCTCACAAACATCAGCTCCGGTTTGGAGTGTAACTCCTCATATAAAATGTGACTCAGGAGTTCAGAATGTGACCCAGCAAGGTGACACAGCTAGCAGGGCACACACCTGGCATCCCACACCAGTCCTGGTTCTACTCGGGGCTGTTGCCACTGCATGGGTATCATTGTGAATGATTAGGTTTAACCTCTTCCCTGCTCCACAGAGATGGCCTTCCAGGTTCCTTCCTGCTTCTAAGTATTTGCAATCCTGGAGGACACAGCCTCTCTATACATTGTTAATCCCAGAATTGCCACATCTGTCCACAGTGTCAGACCTTAGCAAGCTCCCCGCAGTCCTCCAAAGCCAGGACATGAAGAGGCCAGGCTGGAAACTCACTGATGGGAATTCTGAATGTCACAAAGTACACAGGCAGGGAGTGTCTCCCCTGGCTTTCCTGGGTCATGTGTTTATACTGCCAACTCTGAGGGCACAGGCATCCTCTTCCTCAGACAGGACGTGTAATAACAGACCATGACACCAGTTCAGTTCTTCTTCCC
>PVKN010043322.1:0-10265 GCA_004027915.1 Capromys pilorides | reverse complement strand
TGGGAGCACAATGGGGTAAGAACCAAGCCCAAGCATTAGTGGGCTTTTGTTATTTTTATTTTTTATTACTTTTTAAAAAGAGTACAAATTAGAATTAAAATAAAAATTGCAAGTGATACAGAATTTCACTTAACACGGTAATATGGATTTCACGGTATTTTTTGCAATACATAATGTTGTCCTCCAACCAATTAGTCATATTACCAGATATATGCACATAAAATTTGAAGAAAGAAAAAAGAAACATATAGGCAATTAAGAAGAGAAAAAGTACAAACAACTGAAAATAGGAGACAAAATAAACTAAGCATTTACTGCTGCTTTCCATAGACCAGCAGAAAAGCACAATAGTTGTCCAAACCATCCTGCTTACATATCTAGATAAATCTCTTTCCCCAACTCCCTCTCTTGTCCTTCTCCTCAACTCAGTAACTCTTTCCTTTTGAATAAGGTCATTCCTCTTTCCTAGTATCTATTGTGCTCTTCAGATTCCATTTTTCTCTTTTAGGTTCTCACACTAAGGAGTCAATATGATGTTTGCACAGGCAGGTTTGATTTATTTCACTTAAGAATGTGTTCTCTAGTTGTACCCATTTACTGACAAAAGACTCAAATTTATCCTGTTTTATCACTGAATAATATTCCATTCTGTGAAAACACCACATCTTCATCCATCCTTCAGTTGATGGGCATTGTTATGGTTTATGTCTAGTTGTCCCCCCACAGCCTCATGTAATCATGGGGCGGGGACTTCTAGAGTTTGAGACATGACTCATGATCCACTGGAATTATGTGTTTTAGCACTGATGGGACTATGGATCTGAGTACTTCTGGGATTATGGGTGTGGCCTAAGGTGCATAGGCTGAGGCGGAGAGCCTGAATGTAATATAAGGAGAGACAGACTCAGGCTGTTGCTCTCTGCTTCCCTGGTTGTTCCATTGCCTCTGTCACCATATTGTTGCTGTTCAATCGCCATGAACTGCTGTCCTCTGCACTGTGCCTCTCTGCCTTGGAGCCAGCCGAGAATGGACTGAAACCTCCAGCAACTGTGAGCTAAATAAACCTTTCCTTCCTTCATTTTGAGTGTCGGGTATTTGTCCCAGCAACAAAAAGTAACCAAGACAGGCATCTGTGTTGTTTCCAGGATTTAGCTATGACAAATCACCTTGCTGTAAACATGAGTGTACAAATAGTACTGTGGTATGAGGTTTTCAGTTCTTTTGGGAAAATATCCAGGAAGGGAATAGCTGGCTTGAAGTTAAAAAAAAAAAAAAAAAAGTTCTCCAAGAAAGATGAATGTGCACACAAGGTTCCGGCTTGTGCCTTAGGTGGCTGGCTCCTTAGAGCAACACTAGCCCTGCCTGTGAAGATCTTGAATGAGCAGGGGGATCTGCTCCCTGTCCTCTTGCCCTAGCCCAGAGATGACAACTCTGAGGAGTCTAGGAATTTCATATTTTTCTAAAGACCACACTGTTGCTTCTTATGGAAAACCTCTACCCTCAATAAATTAAAAATAGCATAATCAGATAAAAATAAAAATATTCCTCAATTATGGTAATATAACAAGGTGTAAGCCAGAAATGAAATATGCCATAAAAGAGAATTTGCAAACACTATAGCCAACATCCATGGTTTTCTCACTATAAATCAAAACAAATCCAAATCTGACTGGACTTGCTAGAAAATTACAATTCCCTCCACCACCTCCATGATGTGAGAGGGTCACATAACGTGTGGTCTATGTCACTACTTTCTGGAGGAATGGGGTCCCAGCTCAAAAACTCTTCCAGTGAAGGAACCTCCTCTGCCTCAGAGTTATATAAATATATTTTTTAAGTGATGCTAATTTATTTCCGCATAGTTCTCAAAGCTAGAAGATCACCAAATGGTTCTGGAAGCTTCAGTCTCTTGAGTTCTTTCTACATGGCTTCCAGATGGCCATCTTCCCACTGTATTCTTCCATGGCCTTTCTTTCGGCCACCTGTATTCCTGACGTTTCTTTCTACATTCAGATTTTCTCTTTGTATCAGGACCCAATTGGGTTGAAGTAGGGCCTGTACCAGCAGCCTCATTTTTTTCTTTAACCTTTCATGTATTTATTTGGTACAGGGTCTCACTATGCAGCCCAGACTTGTAGTGATCGTCCTATCTCAGCCTCTTCAGTGCTGGGATTGCAGGCGTGTGCCACCACATCCAGGTTTGGTGGCTGGTTCAGTGCGGGGCTGGAGCAGCATGTTGTTCTGGGGGTCAAACCCAGGTCCTTGTGCTTGCCAGGCAGGCGCTTAGACCACTGAGCTATCTCCCCAGCCCAAAAAGCGTCATTTTGACTGCATCATTTATTTAAGGACACCATATCCAATGATAATTAAGTTCTAAGATACTGGATGTAGGGTTTGGACTTAACTTTTAGGAAGACACGGCTAAGCCCATGACAGAAGACAAGACCATCTACAATCAGTGTCTGTTCCATAAATTACTGCTCTAATCATGGAGAGGGATTCCAATGCAATCAATCTGCCAAGGGCGGCAACTTGTTTTTCCAAAAGGACATATCTTGTCAGGGCATCCTGGGTGGTTCTTACCACTGGAAAGTTCTGTGTTAATTCACGCCATAGAGCCCTTGGCTAATGTTCTTTTTTGTCACAATGGTTAAGTTTTTCATGAGATGGTTGAGGAAACAAGATGATAAAAGTGCATTTTTAGAACCTAGAAGAATATTTGGTTCGTATTAGTATTTGGAAATTATGACAACATTCCAGTTGATAATTTGAGACTTCACAGTCCTGGACAAGCATCTCTCTTGCTTCTCTCCATTGTAAAGGAAGTCATACATCTTTCTAACACCAGGTGGAGCTGGTCACCCAGGTACTGTGCCTTTGATTTGTTTATTCCCCCACTGGCGTCCCTGTTGAGCACCAGTCCTCAATTAATTAGATCACAGGACATTTATCCCTGTATGCAGTGGCGCCTACTGATTCTAAATCTTTCTCTTTCAGGTCACAATTGTGGCTGTACTTTGAGCTCTACGCGTGATACCGTAACAAAGCATCACAAACTGGGCAGCTTAGAAAAACCATTTTATTGCTATAGATGTGGAGGTCAGAAGTCTGAAAGTAAGGTGTTGGCAGGACTATGCTCTGTCCAAAGGCAGAGAAGAAGAATCTGTTCCAGGCTCCAGGCCTGGTGGCTCCTTGGCTTGTGACAGCATAAAGCTGCTCTTCATGCGTCAGTGCTCTTGTGACCTCTGGTGACCACTTCTATAAACTCCAGTCATTTTGCACTACAAGGTCTACTCTGCTCCTGGATGATGTCAACTAATGACATCAGCAGCCACACTATTACCAAGAAAGATCATTAGGACTTTAACACATGATTCTAGAGAGGACACGATCCAACCCATTACAGTCCCCAGATATAACGCACTCCCTAGCCATTGCCCCCCAAAACATCTGGAAATCCACAGGGGCTCTCCAAGCATAGTTACAAGTTTCCACATTCTACAGTTAAACACAGTTAACTCTCTCCAAAAACTGTTCCCATGTAGGGTCTTTGAAAACCCTTTTCTGCAAGAAACATGTGCCCAGTTTGAAAGATAACCTTAATTTAAAGTACCAGAGAAGGGAGGAGAGGGAGGGGAATGGAGAGAGGGAGGGGGAGAGAGAGACAGAGAGAGAGAGAAAGAGAACTGCAGTAGTCCTCTTGTCCTTTTGAAAAGTCCTTGATTTTCTTTTGCACACTGCTCCTCTATTAAATAGTTTCCCAACAAAAGCAGAGGCATAGAAAAGCAACATCAGCAGGAGCTCAGTGGAATATCCCAAGCAGGTTAGCACAGCAAATTAAGCATTGACCAGCAAGATATTCTGAAAATCAGAACCGGACTTTTGTTTGAATTTTAGGAGTCAGTGTTTCTCTCCTTTCTCTGCACTTAGGGCTCAGCTCACTTAAATAAGCCCAGCTCTCCACCACATAGAACGATACTCTACAGAAGAGCAAGGGCCACACAACCTGAAGCACAGCTTGGTGTTAGAGATGGAGCCTCTGGATGTTGTTGAAGCCCGTGGTTCGAGCCATCTTACTACCTTTTGATAGCTCTCTTTCTCCTCCCCCCATCCCTCCCATTATACCAGTTTCAGTTAGATGTCTATGACACTTGCAAGAATGGTAGCCAACAGAGGGCCAGCCAAATAATTCTGTGGGTTAAAGTGCCTGCAAGTAGGCACAGGGATCAGGGGTTCAAGCCCTGGACCTGCCACGCTGACCCCACCACCTGGAAGCACTTAGGTGGCAATTGAAACTGGGTATGGTGGTGCACACCTATAATCCCAGCTCTTGGGAGGCTGTAAACAGGCAGATCCTATGAGTCTGATCTAGTAGTGAGACCCTGAACACTCTGTAGACCATTCCCTAACACACACGGGCGCACACACAGACACACACACACACACACACACACACAGACACACACACAAAGAATGGTAGCCAATGAATACAGTGTCAACTGGGGAGGTCACCTCTCACAGTAAGACTCTCTTCATTTTAACTCTATCTCAGCAAGGGGTGAATAATTTAGTGTTGCAAAGCCCTTTCTAGAGAACTGGCCTCATCTTACCTCCTTTGAATCAGCTCTAGTAGTGTAGCTAACATAAACAGAACTCAAGGACTTCAAAACTGTCCACAGGTTCCCAGAACTCAGTTTCAGGGACACTTACAGCGCTGAGCAAGACTTGGTCACATCATAGCTCACAATGATTATATGCATCCCACTTTTGGAGTTCACATGGGGCTTTTTCCTTGATGTGTTGAGCTAGCTATCTCTATAGAGTAAGAGGGAATAGGCTATAGATTGTGGTAGAGATGATAGAATTAATAACAATTGGTATTTTACACCAAAATTTTAGTTGAGAAATAAATATGAAATGTGAAAAATAGATGGGCATTCTCAGCCATTATTAAATAGAGTCGTATTCAGGCATAGTGCCCTAGACCTATGATATGAGCATTCAGGAGGCTGAGGCAGAAGGTTCACTGTGAATTTGAGACCAGCCTGGGCTATATAAGTTCAAAGCCAGCTTGTACTACATAATGACCTTATCTCAAAAAACAAACAAACAAATAAACAAGCAAACAAACAAAAAAGAGACTCAAGATCCCAAGAGCTTTTGGCTAGAATTATAGCACTGCAAATATTCTAATACATTACTAAAAAGAAAAAAATCTCATTGGATCTTAGAGAAAATTACAGAAAAAGGGGAAGGTAAGATGGGTAGTGTTATGGTTTATGTCTAGTTGTCCCCCCAAAGCCTCATGCAATCATGGGGCGGGGATTTCTAGAGTTTGAGACTTGACTTATGATCCACTGGGATTATGTGTTTTAGTACTGATGGCACTATGGGTCTGAGTACTGCTGGGATTACTTGACTCTTGATCCACTGGGACTATGTGTTTTAGTACGGATGGGATTATGGGTCTGAGTCCTTCTGGGATTATGGGTGTGGCCTAAGGTGGACAGGCTAAGGCAGAGAGCCTGAATGTAATATAAAGAGAGACAGACAATTGTTGTTGCTCTCTGCACCCGTAGTTGTTCCCCTGCCATGAACTAGATGCTCTCTGTCCTGTTCCACTTAGCCTCGGGCCAGCCGAATATGGACTGAAACCTCCAACAACTGTGAACTAAATAAACCTTTCCTTCCTTCATTTTGAGTGTCGGGTATTTGTCCCAGCAATGAGTAAAAGTGACTAAGACAGAATTTGGTACCAGAGAGGTGGGGTCGTTGCTGTGGCTATATCTGACAGTGTGGATTATAAGCTTTTGGGAATGACTTATGGGAAGAGATAGGAAAGGTTCAGAGATTTCGCCTACAAATGAATCACTGGAAAAGCTTTGGCTGGGAGATTCTGATCAGAACTCAGACCAGAAGACTGGCTTGAAACCTGGGTATAAAGAATGGCTTATGAATAGAGAGAGCAAATATTTGGAGAGGTCTTCTACTTGCAAAGAGCTGGAAAATCTTCAGCAGTTCTGTAGAGGAGATTCTGGTCAGAACTCAGATCAGAAGACTGACAGAAAGCCTGCCTGTAAAGACCAGGTTGGTGAGGGCTCTGCTGAGAAGGACAGCATCGGTTGTTGGACTCCAGATGATCTGTGCTATGGACTGGCTGAAAGTTTGTCAGAATTTTTCTCATGCCCAGAGACTTTGCCTAAGACTGAGATTAAGCATGGTGGACTGATTAGTCTTTCAAGAGATATTTCAAAGCAGCGAATTATTGGGGCAGTGCCATGATCACTGTTATTGGTGGCTTTTAGCCAGATTTATGTTGAAAATCAAGAGTAAAGAGCCAAGAAGGATGATTTAAAATGTGAGTTTGGCCAGAAAAGAAACACCAGGAAAGCTTTGGACTACAAAGATGGAGCTAAAAGGATCTCCATTACTTGGAAAGAACCAGAGAATCAAGAGGATGGCCTGAGGGCATCACAAGAGGTGTCGCCTCTTCACCCTTTGCAGCCTCAGAATTGTGAAGGAGAGAGATTTTGCCTTGAGAAGCAAGCCACAGAGACCCAAATACCAGAATGGTGGCAGCGGCCAAACCAGGTTCCAAAATGGCTCTGGCATGGAGAATTTGTTTCTCGGAATCAAGGTCAGAGTGCTCAGTGATCTAGGCCCTCAACCCCTACAGCCAAGAGAGAATGAAGCCTGGCTACTGCTCCACCTGGCAGCAACAATTGGCATCATCCACATGGCATTCATTTTAGGTGCATTCAGAACACAGGAGCTCTGAGGTCATGAAGGCTTCCACCTTGATTTCAGAAGAAGGACTGGGAGGCCAGGCAGTATGTCCCTGAGAGGGCAGTGTGTGAAGCAGAGAGTGAGAAGCCAATTCAGTGGAAACCCCAGAAGTTTGGAAAAGCCAGAAATGTGGATCATCTAGGGGAAACTACAAAGAGGGAGCAAATCTGGCCTAAGAAAAAAGCCATGGAAACTACCACCAAGAGTGCCATAGGGGCGGAGCCGTATAAGGCCTTTGGAGGTCACAACTCAGCGGAGACTGTTTTAGGTGTTCCAGTTGGAACTATGGGATTTAATGTTTGCCCTACTGGATTGTGGACTTGCATTTGTCCCAGTGTTTTGTATTACCCTGTTATTTGCAACTTTTGGATTGGTAATGTTTGTCTTGTACTTTTGAATGTTGGATATGTTTAACTTCTCTTTTATACAGGGGCTCACAGGTGAGAGTTTGCCTTGGATCTTGGAGGAGAATTGGAACTTGGACTTTTCAGCAATGCTGAAACCTTTGGGACTTTGGTAGCTCTTCCAGATGGACTAAAACGTCTTTTGAACAAAGGGAAGTATATGAGACTTTGGGGGTCCAGGGGCGGAATGTTATGGTTTATGTCTAGTTGTCCCCCCAAAGCCTCATGCAATCATGGAGCGGGGACTTCTAGAGTTTGAGACTTGAGTCATGATCAACTGGGATTATGTGTTTTAGTAACTATGGGATTATGGGTCTAAGCACTTCTGGGATTATGAGTGTGGCCTAAGGTGGACAGGCTAAGGCAGAGAGCCTGAATGTAATATAAAGAGACAGAGAGACTGACATTGGCTGTTGCTCTCTGCGCCCTGGTTGGTCTGTTGCTCTCTGCTCCCCTGGTTGTTCCGTCACCATGAACTGGATGTTCTCTGTCCTGTTCCACCCAACCTTGGGCCAGCCGAATATGGACTGAAACCTCCAGCAACTGTGAACTAAATAAACCTTTCCTTCCTTCATTTTGAGCGTCGAGTATTTGTTCCAGCAACGAGTAAAAGTAACTAAGGTTGGAATATGAAAGGGAGTTGCTTTGGAATCAGAATTGACTTAAAGTCCTAGCTTTATGTGTTTAAGTCAGTTTTTGTAACTTATTTTTCCTCTGTAGAAGATTAAATATAACTACCTTCAATTTAGGTTGTGATAAATAGAAAATAGATGTAAAATGTGTGGTAGAGTAGAAACTTAGTCCATTAAAGTCATCATTATTGTTTCATGAAGAATGGTTGGTCACATTCAAAGATGACATCTGATTGTTTTAGGAGCTATATCTTATATGGAGAGTATGAGATTACTAAGACCTAAAACCATGAAAACCTCATAAGAGTAAAATAAATAAGATAAAGTAATGTAATAAAGTCTTAAAGAAAAATAAATTAATGCAATACAGAATGATAGCGTTCCCACCAGAAATTTGTCATTGCCACCTCTACAAAAATTGGTATCAGTAAAGTGAAAATCCCCAAACATCTCACAGATGCTTACTTCAAGAAGAAATTGTGGAAACCCAGACACCAGGAGAGTGAGCTCTTTGACACTGAGAAAGAGATGAGATTTCAGAGCAGCGCAATGGATCCAAAAGCAATGAACTCATAGATCTTAGCAAAAATCAAAGCTGTTCCTCAACTCTGGGGCTACCTGTGATCCATTCTTGTTGTGACAAATGGAATTTATCTTCATAAATTAGTGTTCTAAATTTCTTACTGAGAACCTAACTAAGTAAACGATATACTTAAAAAAAATAATAAAATGTGTGTTCCACTACAAGGGCATCCTTAAAGCAAGGGGCTGAAGGTTGTTATCACATCAGTTAGAAATGACCCTGTGCCAGGACTCACCATCTGACATAAAACCAATGACTTCTAAAATTTCTTGGGACCAGAGCCTTGGTCAGGCAGAAGTGCTACCATAGAAGGTGACATTCTCAGCCCATTGAGCCCTTCTTCTAGAGTCCCTGGACAGCAGACCTTTAGCAATGGACACTGAGTGGCCCAGAAGCTGTGCAACAAACAAAGAGTTTCTGTAGCTAAAAACCAAGAGAAACTGATAAAAAGACCATTGTGTCTGGAGGACTTCAGGACCAATCCCCAGCTAAAAGAATGAGCAAAGAGAGAAGCAGCCAGAGTAGCAAATACTGAAGCAAAGTGCTGAGCTAGAAGCAGGTGACACTGGCATCTGTAGGGACATCTTCTAAAATGCACCAGGTTGCAGAATTCTTGCTGATCACCAGAGCTCGTGTGTGTGTGTGTGTGTGTGTGTGTGTGTGTGTGTGTGTAGGTAGCTGCTCACAAGCTTCTTGTCTCTCTCACTTCTTCGTGGGAACACACTGACCCAACAAACCCATGCAAACTGAAATTCCCTGTATTTTCCTCTGTCACCAGTGAATTTAGAAAGTCTAATCAACACACTTGGGAGCACCAGAGAAAACCACTTAGCTTGGGCTGGCCAGATAGCTCAGTGGATTAAAGCACCTATTTAGGCAGATGCAGGGACTGCATTCAATCCCCACCCCTGGATGCTCTGAGACTGGGTGTGATGATGTGCACCTGTAATCCCAGTGCTTGGGAGGCTGAAAACAGGAGAATCACTATGAGTTCAATCTGTATGATGAGACTCTGTAAGCCTTGTATTAAATACATAAAAAAAAAGACAAGACAAGAAAAAAGCACTTGGCTTGAGTCGTGCAAGGACGCTCATTCCTATTGTCCTGCAGACAGGCCAAATGGCTTCACCCAAATAGCTCAAGAAAACTATGTCTACTGACTCAGACTTTCCCTGCTGCCCCTTGGCCCTCTGTCCTTATCTGTGGAACACTTTACAGTGCCAAATTCTCTCACATTCAGTATAACATTTGGTTCTGATGGCTTTTTAAAAACTTTTAGGCAGTAGAGGAATGAAAGGTTGAGGAAGATTTGAGGTCATGGGCAGGGCCCAGGGCCAGTTGGCTGTTTCTTAAACTAAAAAAAAAAAAAAATTGTGCATTCTTCCATAGCCTCAAAGATGAAGGAATGTGGCTAGACCAACACCAGCCAAACAGCAGTGCAGAAAGACCAGCGGAGGAAAAGTGGGGTGTATATTCCTGTGGTCTTCACAGCAGATGTCATCAGGGGAAACCCAGGGGAATTCTAATCATGAACAGGACAAACACACATATGATGGTCCATAGGTCTGAGGACTCCTATAGTCCATCCACTCTAACATTGGCCCCACCTCCTTTCACTTCAAAATTATTTCAATTTAGATAATAGTTTATAGCTCAACTTTGTTAGAAGCCTGGAGACATTGCTACTTAACAAATCAGGGAGAGTTAAAAGTACATTTTCTTACAAATGAGACAACAAAGCATACTGAGAATTTTTTTTCTTTTTTCTTTTTTTGGCTGGCTCAGACCACCCTACAGGCAGGGCTGGGGTGGCATGTGGGATCCAACTGCAGCCCCTCCACATTTGCCTAACCTTGCTGA
>PVKN010043321.1:0-10255 GCA_004027915.1 Capromys pilorides | reverse complement strand
ATATAATAGATGCACTCTTTCTAACTGGAAGAGTTGCTATAGTGATGATGCTTTGAGCGGTAAATACTTTCTTGTAAAAAATCAGGAGAGAAATGTACTGTGAACTCTGGATTATTGATCTTCTGCTTTCAGTATCCATTTAGAAATCATTGAAGTTTTCATTTTACATATCAAGTAAACCTCCTTCAGGTAAATTTTCACTTTTATTTCATAACTGAAATGATAATTAACAGATATTCCAAAAAGTGAATTATCATAATCTTTAAGAATACCTAAAGATGGGTTTTAAATCTAATACAAAAATGTGTTCCTAATTTGTTTCTTTTTTCAGGCTATAGGTTCCAGGCTTGCTGTAATTACTCAGAATGTAGCAAATCTTGGGACAGGAATTATCATCTCCTTCATCTATGGCTGGCAGTTGACACTTCTACTCTTGGCAATTGTACCCATCATTGCCATAGCAGGAGTGTTTGAGATGAAAATGCTGTCTGGTAGTGCACTCAAAGATAAGAAAGAGCTAGAAGAGTCTGGGAAGGTGAGTCTAGCTAAATCTAATCTCTACCTAAGCAGAGATAAATATTCTTTTTTTATATTTTATTTTTATTTTTAATAAGAAATCTGGTAGTTTCAAAAAGAGATAAATATTCTTGTGACTGATATTTTGTTATTTCAGTACTCACTGTGCTCTGAGGATGATTTTATAAACATTTCTCAAGGGAATATTTTTATGCCTATTGCATAGATAAGAAACTGAACCTTCATGCCTTTTTCCTCAAGTTCTTACCTTTTTCTGAACTCATCTACCTTTAGTTCTTTCCTTCTTTGATTTCTCCCCTGTCTTTCCATTCTACCTTTTTTCTTGCTCCCTGCTTGTTCTGTTAATCAAAGTTAAGCCATTTTCATTGAAGAAAGGAAGACAAATTTATTACTCATGAAGGGGCAGACTCTACATGGAGCGTCAGTCTTTCACTTTAAGAGGGACCCCCCTTTTGATCTTACTTTGATTTCTTCTGATACTTATTTATCTAAAAGCTTATTTTTTTCTCATTATTTAACAAATACTAGGCCAGGAATATAGCTCAGAGACACAGTGTCTGCCTGGCAAGCATGAGGTCCTGAGTTTGATTTCTGGTACAAAAAAGAAAAAAGAAAAAAAGCTGGGTGTGGAGTTGCATACCTGTAATCCCAACATTTGGAGACTGAGGCAGGAGGATAATTGTGAGTTTGAGACCAGCCTGGACTATAAACTTCAAAGTGAGCTCAAGGCAAGCCTGAATTGCATGGTGATACCCTGTCTCAAAAAGACACTTATGTGTCATTTGCTGTATTTCCTGTAAAGGCTTTATTCCTAGTCATGACCCTGGATGATGAGCTTTCTTTCTTTCTTTCTTTCTTTCTTTCTTTCTTTCTTTCTTTCTTTCTTTCTTTCTTTCTTTCTTCCTTCCTTCCTTCCTTCCTTCCTTCCTTCCTTCCTTCCTTCCTTCCTCCCTTCCTTCCTTCCTTCCTTCCTTTTCCTCTAATTGTCTAGCACCAGTGCCTGAGAGCTCGTATGTATGGAACCAGGACACAAACTCAAGGAGTTGTGCTCCTGTGAGATAAACCATAAATCTCTTGGTAGCAGAACATTATTTGATATCATGCAATCTAGTTCTGACAGAAATGAGAGGTCAGAATAAGACTGGCCTGAAAACTGGCCCTGATGTCCAGATAGGGAAAAGCAGTTGACATTCTAGGTTTCCAGAGTTACAGCAATATCAGACCCAGCTGATTGAGGTTGTCTCTGGGCCAGGGATATTTACCACTGTGAATGATGAGGCAGGTCCTAGAGGTTGTTCCTTGCTGCAGATACTTTGTCCTCTGCATGCCTGCACCCCCTCAGATTCTCTGCCCTGCTTTTTAGGGTTCTTCATGTACTTACCATCAAGTATTTTAATACTTGTTAAGGCAGAATGTTTCTTAAAACCATTACACTGAAATTCATCATAAAATCTGTTTTTTTGTCATACATTGCTGTGGTCTATTCAGCAATCCAGAGAACCTCTATTCTCTATTTATAATTATAATTAAAAGTATTTCTAATAAAACTGAAGAAGGATTTTCACTGGGGCATTTGATTGAAGATATTTTTTTTTCCTTCAGTGGCTTACTTTCTATTTTTTTATGATTCTAAAATAAGCATATGTTATTTATTAAATGTGTTTTAAAAAGCTAGGTATGGCATTCCCTGTCTGCAGCCCCAGTACTCTGGGAAGCCATGGCAATAGGATTTCAAGATGGAACCCTGCCTGGGCAATTTAGTGACAGTGAGACCTGTCTCCAAGTAAAATTTTTAAAAAGTTTAGATGTAGCTCATGGTGAAAGTCTCACATTTAATCTCCCATACAAAAAAGTTGTGTAAAAGAAAGTATAAAATATTTTAACATAAATTAGCTGGATATCTTCTTGTCATTTTAAGTGGCTTATGCTAAACATAGTTCGATCTCCTTCGATTCTCTGGATCAGATGTTACTATTATTATTTGTTTGATATGGATTCTCATCAGGTATCCCAGGCTGACCTTGAACTTGAAGTCCTCTTGCTTAAGCCTCCTGAAAGCCACCATGCCCAGCTTGGAATATTATTTTTAATTTTTTAAAGAAAGTTTTGTTTTTAAGTCTGTTGCTGGTTTTCTTCTAGTAGCTTTTGCACTAATATTTAAAACTGACAATGTCTTATGAAATATTACTATTACTTTTGAATGCAGATAATTTGTTCTTGATTCAGTAACAAATAAATGAGATTGCATGCTTGCGATTTCTAAGGTGCTATTGCTTTAATGGATGTGTCTTTGTGAGACTCAGTTCTGAGCAGTGTAAAGGTCAGAAAAAGACAGACCATCTTAAGCAACATGAGTAATGTCTCCTGTTGATCAATAGTGGAAATAATTTTAGGAGTTCTGAAACCCTCTGGTCCTTCCTGCTCACTTACAGATAAGCCTGAGTTCAAGGTCCCCTGGCCAACAGACTGATGCCACATTGCTAGCGCTGCTGTTCTTTACACTCTCCATTAATGCTCGCTGGCCCCACTTCAAAAGGGGTACAAAGTGATCTGTCTCCATCAAGCAGATCTGTTGGAAGTAACTTGCAAGTAACCCATAACTGAGCAGCAGAAAATTAACTGTTAATATGTGTCATGTTCCTTCCACAGTCTGTTCTCTCTGATCTAGTAATTTCAGTGTTTAGAACTTTCCCTAAAAATCATTTAATATGGGAAAATATTATAGTAGGAGGATATGTATCATAATATTATTAATAAGCAAAGATACATTTTTAAGAATAAAGGAATGTCTAAGTGGAATATCATGTGACCACTGAAATCCATCTCTAATGTATAGTTAATAACTATGAAAAAGGGTCTTTTTTTTTTTTTTTTTTTCCCCAGGACAGGGGTTTGAACTCACAACCTTGCACTTGCCAGGCAGGCACTTGTGCCATGGAGCTATCTCCCCAGCCCCTAGGGAAAGGGTTTTGATATTTGTTAAGTGGAAAAATAAAAAACAATCAAGTGTAGAATTCTGTCCTTATTTTGCTAAATGTGTTAACTAGGTATGGTGGTGCCCGCTGACATCCCAACTACTGAGAAGCCAAAACAGGAGGCTTCCAAGTTAAAAGCAAACTGGGAACGTTAGTAAGACCTTTTCTCAAAATAAAAATGAAAAGGGCTGGGGAGGAAGCTCAGTGGTATATATTGTGGTAGATACTCTTCCCCAGTGCCACAAAAACAAACAAATAAAAATAATCAGGTCTGGAGCTCACTGGTACAGCACTTTCCTAGCATGGATGCGACACAGGGTTCATTCTTCACTGCATGCTTTACAAAAAAAAAAATAGTATGTAGTCTAATGTATAAAATATACCAATATGCAACATTTTATTGCTTGATTGAAAACATAATTTTTTATATTTTAAAAACATATTTAGGGCTGGGAAGATAGCTCAGTGGCATAAATACCTGCCTGGCAAGCACAAGATCCTGAGTTTGATCCCCAGTAGCACAAAAAAAGATGATGAAAAACATACTTAATAAATAGTACATGTTAGGGGCCATGGAGATAGCTCCAAGGCATAGTGCCTGTCTGACAAGTGCAAGATCATGAGTTCGAACTCCAGTCCCACCAAAAAAAAAAAAAAAAAAAAATAGTATATGTTAATTTTAGAATCCTAAGATTATAGAAAAGCACTAAAGGAAAAAATAGTATGTTCAATCAAACACCTCAGTGAATTTCGGTCAGTACTATTGAGTTGTTCTGAGTAGCAATTAAAAAGATGAAGTAGAATCACACTTAAAAATATGTAAAGTAACTCTACTGTGTGCATAAAATGTAACCATCATAGAATAAATAACACTGCAAAAAATGTAGAAACACCATGTTCCCAGATCAATTTGTAAAGCTGTATGGCTTTAGGCAAATGCTTTCATCTCTTTAAGCCTTGGCTTTTCTTTCTGTGTAGGGGGAAGGTTTAAACTGCTTGATCTCCCTTCAGTTTGATAAGTTACTTTGTGTC
Organism: Capromys pilorides; assembly: GCA_004027915.1. Taxonomy (NCBI): domain Eukaryota; kingdom Metazoa; phylum Chordata; class Mammalia; order Rodentia; family Capromyidae; genus Capromys; species Capromys pilorides. Next base: position 5,711 of record PVKN010043321.1, on the reverse strand, counting down.
TTTTCCCATAAAGAAGATATACATAGGAAATATTAAATGATAAATAAATAATGTGTCATCAAAAAACGAATTTCCCTCACCTGTTTTACAAACTAACTGCCTTGTTTGCCCTGTGCCTCTTGGCGATGGGTGATTGTTACAGATCGCTACCGAAGCAATAGAAAACTTCCGAACTGTCGTGTCTCTGACCCGGGAAGAGAAGTTTGAATACATGTACGGGCAGAGCTTGCAGGTACCATACAGGTAAAAACCACTGGAGATTAGGAGGTTAGCACGAGTAGTTTTTCAATTAGCAGAGTTGTTTTGGAAGGCTTACTTTGCCCAGAAGCTAAGGCACAAATGGGAAGTACTTGCACTTACCTGGGAAGAAGTGTTGAGATCCTGCTGAGTCAGGGCCATCTCGGACAGTTGGTAGGAGGGGGAGGGGAGGGGAAGAGTTTGTTGAGGACAAATTCCTCGACTCCAGTTTTTGTGGTTTTTTTTTTTCGTCTTTTTGAGACAGTGTCTCACTATGCAGTTAAAGCTGGTCTTGAGCTCACTTTTGTAGCCCAGGATAGTCTCGAACTTACATCGATCCTCCTGCGTCAGCCTCCCAAGTGCTGGGATTATAGGCGTGCACCATCATGCCTGGTTTAGGCTCCAGTTTTGATTGTGTCCCTATTGTTCTGGGATGCAGGCTATCCTGATTGTGCAAGTTGAGGTCACTGCACACTGGAGTGGCACTTCTTGGGTGTACATGTTGTGCCTTTTTTCCATCTCCTCTGGTGGGGACTATCTGCTCTTCCTCTCACACAGCCATCTCAGAGACGGCTTCCACAAGTGGTTTAAATTTGAGCAGGCCCTGGATCTCTGAATCTCCTTCAAATAAGACAGCTGGACCTTAATGATAGATTTACCAACTTCTTTTTCTTTAGTGATAGTAGGACCTTTTATTGGAAAAGGTTTTCACTAGAAATTCCAACACATGACAAAGATAAAGTGGATACTACTGAAGTATGAGTATGAACCCAGAGGGCTGCCCATTTACCAATGTGTTCCTACCCATACTCTGATGTCACTGAGTTCCATGTCCCTCAGAAAACTTAGTCTCAGTTCTTTTGCAATTCCTTCAGTAAGTTACCCAGAGAACTGAATGTTTCTTTTTTATTTTTCTTGTTTTCTCATAAGGTTCTGTAACTCCATTGCATAAATAGATACCCAGCCAAACACCTAGAAGGAATATCCCCATTCCTCCAGAGGAAAGGCAAGAATATTTGATTTCTAGGTGTATAGGACATGTTAACTTTCAGTTTGTAGTGTTGAGTAAATGTGTATTTGGAGTGAATGTTAACTGTAGAGGACGTATATTATATGTTGAGTAGTTTGGGAAAGGGATGAGGCTTTCATTTGTTAGTTCCTAACAAGTTCTATGCAGATTTTATAGGCTTAATAACTCACCACATCAACACATAAAGGTGCAGTTATCCCTCCACTAAGGATAAAGACACTGATCCTCAGAGTTGAAGCACATAAACAAGTTCACACAACTGGAAATTAAAGTGAGAATGAAATAATTCTCTGGAAGTTAAACCTATTGTTGTCTGTCACATTTCTGTGCCCATCACCAACCAATGGAAAGTTGCATGGACTGAGAAATGAAAGCACCATAAGTTTTCTAATGTGTTCTTTTCAGAAATTCTTTGAAGAAAGCACACATCTTCGGAATCACATTTGCCTTCACCCAGGCTATGATGTTTTTCTCCTATGCTGCTTGCTTCCGGTTTGGTGCCTTCTTGGTGGCCCGAGGATTCATGACTTTTGAAAATGTTCTGTTGTAAGTATTGAGTTAATATTGACAACACACCTCTGAGGAAGTAACACCTCTGAGGGGTTGACTGTCCTTCATGTCTAGAGAGAGAACTGTAGATGCAATCTGATAAAGAGATTTTGCTTTTTGAGAAAATGGCATTTGCCTCTGGGTCTCTGTGTGTTCCCAAGGAAACACCAACTTCACACACACACACACACACACACACACACACACACACACACACACCTGACTTTTCCAAGCCTGTGGATAGCTGAGAGACTAACTCAGAAGATCTCCAGAGGACACTGTCATTTGTGAAGAAGCCTAAGCCTAAGCTTGAGTGAGGGGCCTGATGACTCCCTATAAAGGGCTGTGCAACACAGCAGCTAGCACATGAAAGTGGCATCCACATTCTACACGTCCTAGAGGATCTCAGGCTAAATTCACGTTTCTTTGATAGAGAACAGTTGCAAGGGAAGTACTCGTGAAATGAACAAATGGCAAAGGAAAAACTAGATAAGCGTTTTTCTGCTATATTTCCATAACTAGAAAATTATACTGTTGTCAAGAGAATTCATGTTTAAGTGAATATACCAAAATAACCCATTTAGTAGGTTGGTCTTTATGACCTTGTAGATTTGGTGACAGACCTGTCCTTTGATAGTACATAAAACTAGAAGTAATAAAGTTTACATTATAATTAAAATCACATGAATCTCAGAATCTAACATGCTAGTATAATATTTTTGCATTGACTTATTCACATATCATAGTTAATTCAGGATGGCCCTAACAGAAGATTTAAAATGTCTACTTTCTCATACGCATGTGTGGCAGATGATGTACAGGTGCTATATGTGATGACAACCTAAAGATCAAAATTAGATACTGTGGATATTAGGTCTTCATTGGAGAATTATTTTATATATAACTTTACTTCGAATTAATGAACATTGCTGAATTAATGAACATCACTCAGACATTTAGGTTTGCAAAACCAGTCTTCCAAGTAGGTAAAGCAAAAGGGAGACCCATGTAAAGAGCAGTAAGTAGAGCAAAGGTTTGAATGAGAAGAAGGACAAGATTAACTATCTGTGTGATTTACTTAGACCAAAAATTTTTTTTAAACCAATCAATTACTCGAGAGAGAGCATAGCAGTAACTGAAGTTACATTAGAAGTAGTACACATCTAAAAGACAAGAATGACAGGTATCCCAAGCATAATTTTAATGTTACCCATTGCTCTCCTCAGTGTGAAAAATATTTTGGTGGTTCTTAGGCATTCTGTGCATATAAGTGCATGATATTGCTCCTGCATGTTTCCTATTTTTTCTATTTGCTGTTACTTCATTGTATAACACTTAAGTCTTTGGTTTCCATTCAGCTGTGTTATTAGACCAAAATTTTTTAAACAAAGACACAACTAATAGCACTGTGTACTGTTTTCACAGAGTTGTAGTGGGCTGCTGTTCAACACACATTTTGGCAATGTATTAAAGACTCAAAAGACCTTTACAATAGTATTAATACTTGAAGGACAGCCTTGTAACAGGTTTACTTCACTTGATAAAAAAAAAAAAAACATTTTATAACTGTTTGTGACGGTGCTCCCTCCTTGTACAAGTGTCAGCTTTCCAGCAATGCAGCCATAATGATGCTGGGGTTTCATCTTCTGTTCTCCAGAGTGTTTTCAGCCATCGTCTTTGGTGCCATGGCAGTTGGACAGGTCAGTTCATTTGCCCCTGACTATGCCAAAGCCAAGGTGTCAGCCGCCCACATCATCATGATCATTGAAAAAGTCCCCGTTATTGACAGCTACAGCACGGAAGGCCTGAAGCCGGTGAGTGAGGTTTCCATTGTATGATCTATGTCTAATTGCTGAATAGGAGTATTCAGAGGGCAACTGTAATAAAATGTGCTTATTTTAGGATGCTAATAGTAATACAAAAATTTGAAATCATGTGTCTATTTCAGTAAGTGCTAATAATATGTGCTAACATCCAGTACTTCTGCATAACAAAGTTATGGGGAGGTAAGAATATGTGGGCTTTATAAACAAATCCTAATAATTCAGTTTTTTGGTATGCAAGTTACTGAATTCTGAGGAAACAAATTTAGTGTATTTGTATTGTACTTTTTTATTTTTAACGAATACAAAATAGTGACAGAAAAATAAAACAGCATTAGAAACGATACAAGATTTCACTAAATGAAGTAATAGAAATTCAACAGTGGTTGCTGTATTACATGAGCTATCTTCAAATTAGTTGTTCAGATTACCAACTGGGAATGTGTAAGATTCATTTAAATAGAAACACAAAACAAAACAATAAGAAAGAAGTCATAAGAAATTCAGGAGATCCGCTGTCTGGTCTGACTCATACCCCTGCCGGGTAAGAATCCCCCATACCTGCTTCCATCTCCCTGCACCCCCCACCTGAACTACAGTCCGGAACTCATCCGCCATTCACTCTTGCCAGAGTGCTTGCCAGTCCTGAGCCCATCTGATGTCTGGTCTGACCCGCACCCTGCTGGGTAAGGATCCTCTGAACCTGCCTCCATCTCCCCGCTCTCCCCGCCTGAACTATAGTCCGGAACACAACCACCAACCCGTCTGGCCTTGTGCCAGCCTGGTAAGGATCCTCAGCCTGCATCCATCCTCGCATTCAACTCTAGAACTCCGACTCCACCCACAGTCTAGACCCACAAGGCCTCACAGCAGCCAGTGATCTGAGTTGCAACTCACAGCCAGGCACCACTGGAGGTGAACAAGCTTGGTGGATCCAGAAAAACACCCATAGGTGCTAACAGCATAACTTCACCAAAGTACAGAGCTCACTGCCATATAAAATGATAACTATAAGGAGTAAGATGTAGTTGCAGGGCCCAAGCCAACCCAAATCAAACACATGAGATGATACCATGGAAGAAAACGGGAATCATGCAGCCAAAAACTCTGAATTTGAGATAGACTGACAACTACAGAAACATATAGAGCAGCTCAGATCAGAGATAACATCTGAAATAAAAAAAGAAATCCATAAATTAATAGACTCTGAAGTAGAAAAACAATTGCAGAAATGTATAGAACAAAGCAGAACAGAAATAACCCTTGAAGAAAAAAAAGATATGTATAAATTAATAGCATTTAAAATAGGGGAACAAATGAAGAAAGGTAAAGAGGAGAGCAGAGCAGAAATAATCTCTGAACTAAAGAGAGAAAGGATAACTACAATGAAAGGCTTAAGTAATATTAAAGAAGACATTGACAAAAATTAGAGGAGAATACAAAAATGATGAATTCCATGACTGAGCAACATAAGAAAGAAATAGATCGCCTGAAACAGTATCAAGAGATATACAAGAAAATAAAATCTCAATCACAAGCTGGCAAAACCGTATGAACGAAAGTGAAGATAGAATCTCAGATCTTGAAGACACACTCGCAGCTAGTGAAAAGGCAAGAAAGGATCTCTTAAAAACAGGATGCAAGAAAAAATAATTCAACACTTGCAAGATGATGCGAGAATGAACAACGTAAGATTAATAGGAATCAATGAGAAAGAAGGAGTCAATACAAATGATATAAAAAGAATATGGGCAGAAGCAAAAGCAGAAAATTTCCCAAATATGAGAAAACAATCAGATATTCAGGTAACTGAAGCATACAGAATGCCAAATAACATCAACCCGAATAAAAACACATTAAGACATATAATATAAATCAAGATCCCAGAAATCCAGCAGAAGAATAACATACTAAAAGCTGCTAGAGAAAAGAAACAGATCACATTTAAAGGAAAACCCATCAGAATAACAGCAGATTTCTCTTCACAAACCATGAAATCAAGAAGAGCATGGAGCAGAGTGCTTCAAGTCCTCCATGAAAACAAATTTCAGCCCAGACTGCTATACCCGGCA
>PVKN010043320.1:0-10256 GCA_004027915.1 Capromys pilorides | reverse complement strand
ATTTCCACTATCTTTCATAGCGTATTTTCTCATGCATTTTTATATAAGCAGTCTTATTCTTTTCTTAAAGCCTATGTCTTTGGTTTAACGTTTACCAAAGGCTTTTCTACTTCACTTTTTTGAAAATTCACATAATTTTTTAGGCCCATTAAGATGTAACTTGTTTACATATAGAAGTTTAATTTTCCTGGAATTTATTTTAATGTTTGATATGGAATAGAGATGTAACACCTTTTCTCTAAATTGTAGCCCATTTTCTTAAATAGGCCAGCTCTAACCCAGTTACTTTATTTAAACTACTAAACCTTTGAAATACTAGCTTTATTACAAATAGAATTTTTATGCCTATTTTGAGTTTGAGGACTTTCTATCTATTGCATTTGCTTAGACTGTATGTGGTATTTAGAGTCACAGCCAGAATTTAGGAGTATGTTACAGTGTTTTGTAGTGTGCTGTAATGTCTGGCAGGGCAAACGCACTCTCCCCAACCTACCATAAACCAACATCATTCCTTCTTCCCCTAGTATTTTCTTGGTAATTTCTGCATGTTTATTCTTTCAGATGAACTCTTCACTTACTTGTTCAAGTTTCCTAAAGCCATTTTTGGAATTTTGATTGTAACTACTGTAATATTATAGATGATATTGGCAAGAATTAACCATTTTTTACAGTAATGTACCTTCAGCTGCAAAAATACATGGGATATCTTCCTATTTATTAAAATTATCTTCTAGTTGTATTCTTTTCTTCATACCAGTCTGTTACATTTTGAATTGTTTATTTCTAGATCTTTCTTGTTGTTTTTGTTGTATTTGTAGAAGGAGCTTCCACTCTCCCATATAATTTCTATTTAAAAAGAAAAAAGAACACTTTTTAAAAACATTCAGCTCATATTTCCATATAGTTTGGCTTTTTAAAATAGAGCATGCAGTAAGGATACTATCATTTGTGGTATTACAGTATGTACTGTGTGAACTTGATTTATGAAGTATGACTGTTGAAGGAAGCTTAATGAAACAGAACATACCAGAAACTATTATTATAATGAACATGATCTTCCAAGCTGGTTGGGTTAGGAGCTTATACATTTATAGCAATAAGAACAACAAATTATTTTGAAAACAAAGGGTATTATCCTAAAGCAAAGAGTTTGCCACCATTGAGAACATGAAAACTATTAACAGTTTTCTATGAGGACATTTTCTGAAAATGGAATTTCAGAAGTGTTTTTCTCTTATTGCAATAAATGGTAATATCTTTAGATGACTTAGTAGAGGTGACAACATTAATTGTGAGTACAGATCTAGTTGTTAGTTAAACAACATTACCTTGTAGATACCCATTATGTTGTCAGGTGGCAGGGAGGTGACTGACAGGTTTTATGTTTTGTTGTTGTTATTGTTGTTTTAAAAGAATCACCATTTAATCAGATTGTTTTTGTATTAAATAAGATTCAAGTTGCCCCAGGCAATATGGATTGGCAGTGTTTCAGTTATTTGGGAATATGTAATTGCCAGTTTTCCAAGATCATTTTGAAATAAACAAACACATTTCTTTTCATCCACATTATGGATGTAAAAAGCATGTGTGAACTAGCCTGGTATCTTAATTACCATTTAAAATGTTCCTATAGAAAGTGTGCTTGTTTCTGAGCTTCTAACAACTGTCTTACAAATGATTTTAGAAATAAGACCTTTTATAGATTGGAGATTACTAGTATTTCTCTACATGAGGTATTCCTTAGAGATTAAAAATATAATTAATATTCTCAATTATTCTTGAACAGCTTGCTGTGACACAGATATTTGTGGGCATTTCTCTTTTTGGAATTTTTTTTTAAGTGCTGGGGATTGAACGTAAGGCTTAATATATGCTAGTCAAGCACTCTATCAACTGAGCTCACTCATTGCACTAAATTGTGAACTGATTTTTTTCCTAAAGCTTGTATGGTTTCTTAGGATAAGCTTTATTATGTACTGAACAAAGAATGATTGTATTGCTTTTTGTTTTTTTTTTTTTTTTTTTTTTTGGTTGGTGAAGCATCTGGCTCCAGATGGAAGAAATCCTACGTGTGACCTTTCAAGCTAACCATAGGCAATTACAGGGCCTTGCGTAGATGCCACACTGACAGAAGCTGCCCTCCCGCACCAGGCACTACCCTGAGGTGGGGGAGGGCTTCAGTGCCCCCTGCGGGGCAGCATCCTTGTTCCTAGGAGCTGCCCTGTATTCTTAGCCCAGGAGCTTCCATTCAGAGGGTTCTTTATCGGGGTAGCCTAGGGTTAGAGGATCCACTGAGACACTTTCTTCTCTTTGCATCTATGTAGGTCCACTCCAGGCTCTTTCCTGTCCCTTCCCTCAGCCCCACAAGTCAGTAAATATGTAGGTGCCATTATTTTCCTGGCTACTTGATGAGACTGTGCCATCTATGCTGTTCTACTTCATCTTCACCCAGTGCCACTCAAGGGGAGAAATAGAACACCCAGGGCACTGCTACCTTCTGCTTCCTGTTTGCACTGTTGCAGTAAGTATGAGAGGCGGGATTGCTTTCAGTTTCACTTGTCCTAATTAACCAGTTCAGCACCTGATAGCAAGCCAGTGTGTGTATGTGTGGGAATAAGGATTAATTGATTATGTTTATTTTTTTCATTTTCAATCTTTAAGAGGTGTACTTTAAAAATGTTACAGGAAAAAATATCACAGGTTTCACTGAGTAATAATTTCATTTTACATTTGTAAAGCATTCAATAGTTTATCTTTTTGCTTTTGTGTTTCTGAGGCAGGGTCTCACTGTGTAGTTCAGGCTGGTCTTGAACTCATTGTGTAGTCCAGGCTGGCCTTGAGCTTGCCGCAGTCCTCATGCCTCAGCCTCACAAGAACTACAATTACAGGCATGTGCCACTATACCCATCTCCATCATTTTCTCTGTAAAAAAACTTGTGACTTCGGGATTACTTGCATTTCTACATAAGCCCATAGTCTTTTACCTGTGTGGAAAGTTGGAATGAGTTAGAGCTGTTTAAAAAGCATCTTAATGGAAGGCTTGATGTTGTGGTATCTGCAAGGCCCTGTGGGAATTGTAAGTCAAGTTCCCCACAACTCCCGGAACCAGGGATTGAACTGGGCATCTTGCGCTTGCCAGGCAAGCGCTTATGTTACACTACTGAGCTATCTCTCCGGCTCCCTACGATGCCTTTTTTTTTTTTTTTTTGGAACTGGGGGTCAAATTCAGGACCTTGCACTCACCAGGCAGGCACTTGTGCCCCTGAATTGTCTCCCTGACTCCCTGTGGGAATTGTAAACAGAGCCAGAGTATTGCTAACAAGAATAAGACCAACTAATGTCAAACATGAACCCAGCAGTGTACTACACGTATTACCTCCTGGAAGCTTTCTATAATTCAAAATAATCTTACTAGGCATATTTTATTGAGGAAATTAAAATTAGCAGTTAAGTGTGAGCCAGAAGTAGTCAGACTGAGATAATGGTGGCAGGCCCTGGATTCAGTTTAAGTGTTTTTGTTTTTTAAAATTTATGTCATAGGATCTGACTGTGCAGTTTAGACTCATAGTGGTCCTCCTGTCTCAGCCTCCCTAGTGCTGGGATTGCAGGTGTGTGCCAACACATTGGTTCTGGGGCCTGCACAGCAGGTGGTACCAGGGATCAAACTCAGGACCTTGCACTTGCCAGGGAGGTGCTTATACCACCGAGCTACCTCCTCAGCCCCTGGGTTTAACTTATTTTGACCCTTTACCTTTACCTGGAATTGCTTTCCAAGGAGAATTGAAGAGATTCTGTCCTTATTTGGGGTATTTCTGCTATGAAGGAGAAATAAAAATAGAATTCCCAGGAGTAGACTCTTCTAATACTGTATTTCTCAATACAAAAATAGGCTGTATTTAAAGGGAAAGAATTCTCAGACCCCTGAGTTGACTTAAAATGTTTTTACTGTATTGCTTTTAAATGTAGATTTGGGCATAAGTTTTTTGTGCATAGAGTTCCTAGTTAACCCATCATAATCAATACAAATATAACCACAAAAACCAGTGCAACTCAAACTAACAGTATCATAGTGTGACTGCTGGTGTTTCACCAAAGCTGAATTGCTGTTCTCATTATAAGCAAGGCAGTGACCATCACCACTCCAGTTCTTTTGACTTCAGCCCATCTGTGCTGTTGTGTGCTGTGTGTGCTCAATTCCCTCACCACTTTTCTCTATTCAAAATACTGCAGAATTTTTTTACAGTGTGCTGTGTGCTCAGATGAATCATTTACATATTACATCTGTGCCGCTTGTTGCCAACAAGATCATAAATGCAAACATAGGCAGTAAAACCAAGTAGCAGTTGTATGTGTTTTCCTATTGATTTCATTTTTAGATTATTATAAGAGAAACACAATTTTAAAACTGCCATAGGATGTTAGTTTGCCAAACTCATTTTAAGAGATAGGTCCAGTGGAGCCCTGTTCTGGAAGAGCAACGAAACCGTAGCCTTCAGAAGAAGTGAAATCTGAACTGTAGGAGTCCATGTTGTAGCTGTTGACAGTGTTCCCTTTTCTAGGTATTTGAGGCCTTGTGGCTTCAGCCACACTGTTAAGAACCTCTGATGCAAAGCAGTATTTCCTTCTCATTTTTACAGTGTTACAGTTTTTGTTACTAGGAGACATGGACTAACAAAGTCAGATGGCCTAATAAATAATCAGTACCTCCTGCTGCTTTTCCTCCCTGTGTTTCTATTAAACCCAGATTTAAGTCACATCAAGTTCATTAGCCCACCCAGTCCTTTCTACTGTCTTCTCCCTTTTTTTTAGGGATTCTTTTGGTTGTTCTGTGTTGTTTTTGCAGTGCTAGGAATTGAACCAGGGCCTCATGCGTGCTGGGCACACATTCTATCACTGTGATACACCCACAACCCTGTTCTGTTGCTGTAAAGCATGGGTTTATTTCATGATTGTTGTTTAAATTCTCCCTTAACTCCACCATCCCACTGTATCATCATTTTCTGTCCTAAAGCTTAGACAGGGCTAATCCTAATCAAATCAAGTATTTTGCTCCCAATTGATAAGGTGATAAAGGAAGTTGTAAGCCACTTTATCTGTTCAGCTACTTTTGGTTGTTGATAACAGAAAACTCAGACTGTCTTAAACAATTAAGGGAATACATTGGCTCAGTAACAACAGCAAAGCAAAGGTAGGCCTATTTTCAAGTGAAGTGTAATTCAACTACTTAACAATGGGACATAACTTCTTACTATGCGGCAGTTTTCCTTCCCATAATTGGATGCATCCTAAATTTGTGCCATGCTATACTAAGGCCAGCTTGCTCATGGCTCCAAGATGGTTTTTATTATACATTGCGTTATGTCCCCTCAAAATTCATATGTTGAAAGCTCAACTCCCGATGTGACTGGAGCTGAGGCCTTTATGGAGGTAATAAAGGTTAAGGAAAGTCATGAGGATGAGGCCCTAAATTCAACTGGACTATTGTCCTTAGAACAAAAAGAAAAGACTCTGAGATTACACTTCTCAGTGTCTCCCATCTTTTATGACTTCCAGATCAATGAAAACAATAATTTTTAAATATTTTATTTTATTTTGAGGAGTAAAAATGAATAGCAGAAACAAAGACAGAAACAGGGTAACATACAGCAATGCATATGTTACAGATTTTCAAATAAAGAATAGCAAATTAGCGCCGGGCCATGGAGGTGCACGCCGATAATCCCAGAATTTGAGAGGCTGACACAGGAGGATCAGTGCGAGTTTGAGACCAGCCTGGACTACAAAAATGAGCTCAAGGCCAGCCTGAACTGCATAGCGAGACCCTGTCTCAAAAAGACAAAAAAAAGAATAGCAAAATTAACAATGGTTATGTTACCTATTACCTATTTTTATCATCAAATCTGGTGCTCAGATTAACAAATATAATTATGCAATATTGGACAAATAATTGAATATTAATGCTAGTTTTCAATAAACCTTGATGTTTTTTCTTGTCTTTTTTTACTTTTTAAAAAATTTATTTTAAAGATAGCATAATAATAATTGATAAGACATTAGAAATGGTACACATTTAGAAGACCAAGGTGGTTTTTGTATTACACATTGCTGTGCTTAAACAGCATGTAGTTGCTTAGATCACAGATATCAGCATAAGGTGTTAGTCAATGTGAACATTTTAAACAACTGCTGTTTTAACAAAAACTGATGGATGCCTGCTTAGGCAGATGCGGGGGCCAAGGGTTTGATCGCTGGCCTGCTGTACTGGTCCCAGGGTGTCCCAGGGTGTACTGAGATGGTGATTGAGACTGGGCATGGTGGCCAGTACCTATAATCCCAGCTCATGGGAGTTTGAACACAGGCAAATCACTGTGAGGCCAATCTATGTAGTGAGACCCTGTAGACTCGTAGACCCTGTCCTAAAAAAAAAAAAAAAAAAAAAGCTGATGGAAATTATCAGTATTATTAGTACAGTAATCATAGCTGTTCTGTATATATACTTGCATGATTTTTACTCCTTTTTTCCCTATCTTTTCTCCTTTCTCTCATCTTCATTGTTTAATCCTTACGTTCAGTTTCTTTCTGTTTTACTATAACTATTATACCTTTCAGATTTTATTTATTCTTTCAGGTTTTTACACTTAGACAATATGATATTGACACAGGTGAGTCTGATTTATTTCACCTATGAGTATAGCCTTTGATTGAGTTCACTTTCCTATGAAGGCCTCAGGTTTGCTTTTATAGCTAATACTCCATTATATAAATATACCACATCTTTTTCATCCATTCCTCGAGTGATGGGCATTTTGGTTGTTTCCGAGATTTGGCAATGACACATTGTGTTACTATAAACATGGGAACACATGTATCACTAGGGTATTATGTTTTCAGTTCTTTTTGGGAAAATGTCTAAAAGGAGAATAGGTAGATTCAATGGGATTTGTAGTCCTAGTTTTTTGAGTAGTCTTTACACTGATTTCCATAGTGGTCGTGCCGGTCTGCACTCCCACCAACAGTGGAGAAGGTTTCCTTTTCCCCCATATCCTCTCTAGCATTTGTTATTGGTTGATTTCTTTATGATAGACTTTCTGGGGTAAAATGGTATCTCAGTGTTGTTTAAATTTGCATTTCTCACATGGGCAGTGCTGTGAAACATTTTTTCCTGTATTTATGTGCCACTTGTATTTCTTCCTTTGAGAAGTGTGTATTAATTTCAGATGCCCGTTTTTGGATTAGGTCTAAATTTTGGGGGCCTGATTTTTTAGTTCTTTGTTGTAGATGGACGTCCTTCGTCTGAGTGATTGTTGATTAAGATTTTTTCCCAATTTGTGGGTTGTCTTTTCACTTTGTTGGTGAATTTTTTTGACATACAGAAATTTCCCAATAAAATGAGGTGCCAGTTCTTGATTCTTTGCAGTTTGGTTTTTGTTTATGAACTGTCCGCCTACCCCATGTCTTCAAACTTCTCACCTACTTTCCCTTCCAGTAGATTGGAAACATAAATTTAAAAGTCATTGTCAATGATAATTTTGTTATGGCAGCCTGAGTTGACTAATATAATTTTCAAAATATGTCGTCCTATCTTGTTAACTTTCTCTTGGCTCAAAAGTTTTCAAGACATACCTTGTTTCTGATAACCTTGAAAATTTTGAGGAAAGCTAACCAGGAATTCCACAGAATGTCTATCAAGTAGAGTTTATCGATGTTTTTCTCATGGCTGTGGAGCTTGGCAAGGAGGAACATAGAGATAAAGTGCCATTTGGATGTCAAGAGTACATGCTATCAACATGACCAGTCATTATCGATGTTACCTGGCTGAGGTAGCATTTTTCAAGTTTCTTTGCTAAGAGTTACTTTCTCCCTTTTCTATACCTGTTTTTTAGAAGAAAGTCCCTGTGTGTAATGAAGAGTCTGGTTCATTGGAGTTCTGTTCAATGGAGAATCTGTATTAATTATTTGGAATTTATTATTTTTTTTACAGTAGTTAATACATTGCATAATGTTGTCTTCATCATAGTTGTTCAGATTACAGATGGAGACGTGATTTCTTGTCTAAACATCATTAGTACAGATCTTTCGTTTTGCTGCACAAAGAGAAAGTAGCTGTACATTTAGTCCAACAGTCCATCACAATAGTGGGTTATCATTCCGTCTGACATTATCGGAAACTGTTGACTTGAGCCTGTTACAACTCAGCATGTTAATATGGCTTTCCTTTTTATACCTCATGATTAGACTTTTCTGCTGGATGGTTAAGACTAAGATAAAGCAAGACCTATGTTACAAAAAAATATGTAACTTTTGTATCTGACAAGATCAGTCAGGTCCCCTCAGGATTTTACCCTGGAACCATATACTGTGGTTTGCAAAACTTTTGTCAGTGTCAGCCATCTGGATGAATCATAGCCAATGCTTGACCATTTTGCTGTCTGTGGAAGCCTGAGGGAATGTTTTCTCTCAAGGTGACTCTCCTTAGACACACTGTAGATCATCAGTCACTTTCCTCTGTGGCCCCAAAATCTCCTTGAACATCTGTGTTATAATGTGTAATTGTTATTTTTTTTTTTTTACATTCTATAGGGGTTTTAAAGTTTAGAATATCAACAAGTGATGGAAAATACCTGTTTCATGTTATGTCTAAGGCGTTTGATATTCAGAAAGATAGTGATGTTAAGCTCAAGTGCCTAAGATAGAGGATAATATTATTAAGCTTCTCTTCTGGATGGTTAACAACTTAAGTTGGCCATCCAAATAATTAGAGAAAAAGAAGAGATACAAGTTTATCCAATATTTTGACTCTAGCCCTTCAAGGTCAGTGAGAACACAGGACATAAAAGAGCCTGTACTGTAATAGCATATAACTCAGTGGAATTTTGTTTTAAATGAAAAATTTATCTCTTCTTCCCCCATTTATTTGCTTATTCAGTTATTTAAATCAGTATACATATATGTTTTATAGTTTGGGTTATAAACTAAAACTACTTCTTACTTTGTTGTTTAAAATGCTCTAGTTTTTGGCATTGGGAGCTTTTGAGCTTGCTCCTGTACATTTTTTTGTCATACCCTAATCATTGTACGATTCTTTTGCTTGGCATTTTTTAAAAATTACTTTGTGGTCCCATAAGGTCCCTGGCCTCATCTTCTATTTTCTTTCTTATTCAGAGAAAAAGCCATTTTTCTAAGGTGCCTGTTCCCTTGTAATTAAGGAGTAGTATTAGAAATGAAGATATGGGAGCTCTGTGTGCTTGTTGCTATCAGGGTGTGGTAAGTTTTGGGCCCTCTCAGGTGCCAGGATAAAGAATTAAGATATGTGTATGCCAAAGCATATATGCATATATGGTTTGATATGTAAGATCTGTATTCTATTAAGCTGAGTATGAGCTCATGCTGATGACTCAAATCCTAATCGTTTGCCACAAGCATTATTACAGCCTTCTCTCCTCACCTGTCTGTAACCTCGCACTTCAACCAGGAGAAACCTGGGTCTGCCATTTACCATCTATTTAATAGTTGCTCAATTTCAGTTTACTTATATAGAGGTTTCAAAATTGATAGCATCATTTTGTCAGCCAGAGCACAGAGCTTATTGCCTTTTGTCTTAGAGACTCTTTTCACATCCAGAATTACTTAGGTCAGCACCTTTTTCCAAATTACTTTTTAATTCTCTGAACATCCCAAGTGCTTTCACACCTCTTTGTTTTTAATTGTGTTAATCTCTCTGCCATGAAATGCCTTGGCTTTCACTTTTACCTCCTTGGAATATTCCTATTCATTCACTTTACTCTTCACCCAGCACAGATGCCACCTTCATCAGGAAGTATTTCTGAACCTTCAAGTAGATTTAGTCATTCATTCCTCTATATGCTAATGCAGTTTATGCTGATGTTTACTATACATTTCCTGTACTACTCACTATCCATAATTCTATTGAATTCTTTAATGTCCCCTTTGAACTATTTATTTATTGTAGAGATCAGGTTGAGCTTGAATTCATGATGATCCTTGTGTCACAGACTCCTCTGCGTGCTAGGATTATAGGTGTATGCCACCATAGATAGCAAAAATTTTTAGCTTGACAACAAGACCCTGTCTCAAAAAAAATTTTTTTTCAGCATGTCTATTCTTTTATGGAAATTGTACCCTTTCCACAATTTTTTTTTTTCTGGACCCTTTTTTAAAAATGTGATATTGCCTATGGCCTTGTAGTAAACTTTTGTGTGTGTGTGTGTGTGTGTGTGTGTGTGTGTGTGTGTAGG
>PVKN010043319.1:0-10255 GCA_004027915.1 Capromys pilorides | reverse complement strand
TCCCAGAGGATATGGCGGAGAAGACAGCAAAAGGAAAGAAGAAGAGGAGGAGGAGGAGGAGGAGGAGAAATTTTTTTTCAAAAAATAAATATACCAGCCCACTGCATAGTTCAATTATTCTAACTAATCACAAATGCTGGCCTACATTTCCTGGCAGTTAAATTGAACAAGAAAATTATCATATAATTCTTGTTGCCTCGTTAATCTGGAGGGGCAAGCAAACAGATTCCTTGAAGCAATAAAGATGAGATGATGTATGTGAAAGCTTTTGGTAAATAACCAGAAATAAGATATCATTATTAAGGTTTAAGGAAAGGATTAAGCATGACCTTGTTCCTAAGTGGAGATAGGGAAGACCTAAAACACATCCTGCAATAGGATTTAATGAAAAGAAACTCTGCCTACACCTTCTCTCTTTTGCTAGCTCTACTGTGCGAGGGATTTACATGCTATAGCTTGGAATGCATTTCCTGAAAGTAGAGCTAAGGTATTCTTAAAGAAAGGTGATAGCACAGTGTTCACATATAGGTCAAAATCAATCAAATACAACCAGCATTATATGGGTTTGCCATTCAGTAAAGCCAAATGAAATGGAAGAAGAGGAGAGAACTGGCGTAAAGAATATGCAATTTCAGGGCTGCCTTTGCAGTTCTAATCATTACACAAGAAAATTATAAGGACTGGGGAGCAAACACTAGCTTCCAATCTCACTTCTCAGGAACTTAGGAGAATCTGGAGAACAGAGCAATGAAACTGATGAGCGTCATGAGGGGAAGGAACCTGCCAGGAAGCGTAGCGGAGGAGAGCTGGTCTTCATCCTACCCCACCCGCTTCTCCTCCCATACACTGCGCTTGCCTACACTCTTCCCAGTCTCCTCTGCAGCCAGGCAGACACACAGCTGACTTCTGGCCAAAGGAACACTGGTGGAAGTGACAGTCACCGTTTCCACACCTGACCCCTAAGCGCCATGACAATCCTTCACTGTTCACTTCTCTCTGGATGTCAACAACAAGCAACCACTTGTTAAAGATGGCAAAGACTTGGTCCCTGAATAAACATGAAGTAGAAATGTCCCAAGCCCCATGCGGGGGTGACACATGAGCTTCTGTTAGGTGATGCCAGTGTGACTTCAGAGCACAGTTATGTAGCTAATGTAAGGGAGGAACAGGTAAAGGCGTGGATGTCCTTGTGCCCTGGAAGAGAACTAAGCAGGTAAGAACACTTCACTCTTTAAAAAAACAGCGTGCTGGTTTCTAACCAGAAAACGCACTAGAACCCCCTGCGCCGTGTTTCATCAGGACAGATTCTTGACACCTATCCTCGATCTCCAGATAGGTTTTTAAGACCTTCAATCAGTCAGCAGCCAGAATCAGAGGATGGCTCTAAAGAGGTAGCTGCAGTCCAAACCTCCATGAAGGTCTTCCCTTCTTCATCCCTGGAATCTCTGCTCCACTCCACAGCCTGGGTCTTAGTGTTTTATTTTGTATTGTTTTGTTTTGCAGTACCTGCGGTGGAACTCTGAACTTTGTACTTGCCAGGCAGGCACTTATGCTGCTGAGCTATATCCCTGGCTCAAAGTTTGGTGTTTCCACACCGGGAGTCAAACCCAGGCTTAAGGTTAAACCTTTTTCTCCTCACCTCTAACTGCTTAACTGGTGCATTTTATGAACTCAAGAACCCCATAGCTCATCAGGAGCTAAGGTTATAACTTTTATGTTTCTTTTCTGAATAGCACAAACCAGGCAGGTAATAAAAGCTCAATCAACACTTTAATTCACCTGATTCAAGCAGTTATTTTCCATACCACCAAAATAAGGAGAAAAATATGCCTTCACTAGCAACCTAGACATAGGAGGTGAGGCTTAGGAAAATGCCATGAGCTAAGCAAAGTGACTATTTCGGCTTTTATCTAGAAGTCCTTCACAAAGCCTCATGGGCTCACAGTGGGGCTTTGGCGAGGGGCCAGATCATGAGTGTGGGATACTGGATTCACCTACTGATGGGTTTATAGCCTGATGTAATGTTGGAGGGGGAAGCCTGGGGGTCGAGGTAGTCACTGGGGGCGTGGGCTAGAAGCCAACTGCAGAAACCGCTACAAATGGTGAGCCGAAATAAACCTCTCCTCCTTTGAGTTGTGAATATCTGAGGTTTTGTCCCACAGCAAGAAAGTAATGAAACACGACTGAGCACCTTGGGTTCACCGGAGAGGTTTCCAGTCCCCAAACTTTAATGTGCACAAGGACAAACAACAGATCTTGTTAAAAATGTAAATTCTTGGGCCCAATGTCCTCCATCAGTGTCTGCTGGGATTGTCATGAGGCAGGGCATGAGAATCTATATTAATGACACTCCTCTTCACAGCCCATCGATACTTCACATACAAGTAGTAAGGAATGGCAGGCATGACCAGGCGTGGCAGCGCACACCATGCGAGGCTAAGGCGTGAGGATCAAAAGTTGGAGCCCAGCCTGAAACTTAACAAGCTTCTATTTAAAAATTAAAAAAAAAGAAAGACTTGAGCTGAGAATGTTCCTCAGTTAGAAGGACCTGGATTCTAACCTCAGTACCACAGAAAGAAAGAGGGGGAAAGGGAGGAACAAGAAGAGAGGAGAAGAGGAAAGCGGAGGGGAGAGAGAAGAAGAGAAAAAAGAAACAGGAAGATGAATGCCAGGTGACTGTCACAGGTCTCGCTGCCACACACTTAGTGAGCTGGGAAATCCCCTCCTGGCTGCTGGGACCACCTCCATCTGCTCCAAGCTCTAACTGAGGTGGTCAGCCTCCTTTGATTGGGCCTCTCCTTCCGCTCTGCCCGAGACCCTCTGTACCACCACCTCCTGACAGCTCAGACATCCCTGCTCTTTGTGGGTACAGACAGGCAAGGGCGCTGGCAAGTAAGTAGGCCTGGACCCCGGGTGCCTGCCCGCCTCACACACTCAGCTGACCCTAGGGGTTAGGCCAACCGCACCCACATTTCCAGCCATCTTGCATCTGGGAATGGCAGGAGCCCTGCACCCCTGCCTCTTAACTCAGAATGATGTTCAGTTTCTACAGAAGAATGTTGGACTTTTGAGCCCTAGAGCCTCAGTGAAAGCAGTTGGTAGCAAGTGCCTTACTCCATGTTTAGAGGATGGCAAACAAAGAGGAAAGCCCACCGGCGCAAGGCCACAGAGCGGTCAGCCAGGAGGGACGCCCAAGCTACGGGATCCACAGCCACCACTCCTGCATAGCCAAACCACCTTCCCATTTATGGCCAGGGAGGCTGCTTCGCTTTAAGGCTGCTGCTCCTCTGTTTCACATCAAAGACATGCGCTCTTCAGAAAAGAAACAGCAAGCTAAGCCTTGCCTCCTTCAGCAAAAAAGCCTTTGGGATGAATTTCCTTCAGAAAGACCATTCCTCAGTTGCCATCCAAGGTGAAAGGAGGATGGAGATGAAGAAAAAGCTTCTTGACAGTGGATATGAACAGCATTGTCAAGGTAACGCGAGGCACATCAGAATCACCTGAGGAACTTTCTCGACATCTACCTTCTCTCCTCCCCAGAGACTCTAACGATTCACCCAACTGCAGCCCCGAGTCCATAACTGACTGCAAAATGCAGTCACTCAGCTGAATTTTTCCTCTCAGAGAGCTGTCACAGCAAAGGGGACAAAAAGTGAGCGACTGGGGCAAAAATAGGCCCTGACCCTAGAGAGTTAAGAGTAGAGGTTGAGGAGCTGGCACACACCTGCCTCCAGTCGTTGTAGTCCAAATAGAAATGCAGCAAAGGACCACAGCCACAGGGACGTGAGATGCACAGCTGTTTTTTCAGACTCCAAGCCTCTTTCTGCACACAGGCAATTAGAACACTCAGGATTACATGCATGGTTTGCAACCAGCTCTCAAAATAAGGGGAGGGAGGCATGGGACACAGGTGTAAGGCAGAAATGGAGTGAAAGAGCCCCTGGAGGTCACCAACACTCGCAAGACGATGAGACCCAGCCAAGCCCTCAGGACTGCAGAAGAGGCCCAGGCTTCTTTAGGTCTCTCTTCCGTGTTGATATTCTACTTCCTCCCAGCAGGGCAGGTGCAGGCTAGGTGCCGTCTGGAGGCGGGCACAGTGTGAGACAACACGAGCAACTTCTAGAAAATCCGGGCTGACTCTGCATTCTGAGTTGTAGGGAGCAAAGCTTAGACTCACATAGCATAGGTAGTGACCTTCTGGACCTGGCCATCTCCACTTTAAACAATGTGCAGCCAGACCAGGCGGTGACCAGCCTCCTCACCCTCTAACTCTCTAGGGTCAGGGCCCCTTTTCCTTCTCATCACTCATTTTTTGTTCCCTTTGCTGTCACAGCTCTCCATGAGGAAAAATTCAGCCAAATGACTGCATTTTGGGACTTGTTACGGACTCAGGGATGAAGTCCAGTTGGTTGAGTCATTTCGAAGTTTTCTCTTCCCAATGATTGTATAACTGAGGTACATGGGATAGGATGTTTTGCCACCATGCATTAAGTTTATAAACTGTTCCTATCAGTGAAAGAAGTTATCTTCGATCTCAAATAAAAGAAGCATTGGGAGGGGTTGGTACTGAAATGTGCTGAGCACCTGCGATGTCTGAACCTGTGTTATTCCATTGCTTCCTCAATGTCCTTGTGTAGGCAGGCAATGATTTCTCAAGAAAAGAGGTTAAAAAGTATTTTCCTGTTTTTTTCTGAAATAATAGTATTTGTCTAATAGGAGGGACGTGGGTTACAGTCAGTGGCTGATATATAACTCATAGTCCTTTCTACTTTTTACAAGTTCAGAGCCAATTAAGAAACCGGAAGCTCACCAATCAAGACCCAACTAAAAGCTTCACTACAAATAAACTCTAAAATGGAAGAAGTGGCTTAGATGGAATTTGAAGGGCTTCCCCATAGTTCACCCAGAATTAAACTGCTCACCCAGCCAAAAAAGTGGGGTCACCACAGCACTTCCCCACAGTGTCAGAGCAAGCCCCAGTAACTTGATGAGCCTTTCTCTGGGGGAGAAGAATATTATAAAGAAGTGTCCCAGAAGGAGCTGAGCCAGGGTGCCAATCAGACAAGTGCCTTCCCCTCTTCTGGGGACAAAGGCACAGGGGGTGGGGAAATGGCTGTGTGCCCCATCCTTTCTCTGGTAGGAACTGAGCCAGAAACCTGGCCTCTGCCACGAGGACACAAGGAATAGAGAATGGCAGGACTCTTCCGGGGTGGGGTGGGCATGGAGGTTCTCTATCTCCTCAGCACAGCAAAGGTAAAAGCAGTCTAAGCCATGAAGCAAGTGAAGGGACAACCTGTAAGGGAAGAGCAGGAGGCCTTGAGCACAAGAAGCACTTCAGAAATAAAGAATGCATGTGAAAGAGTCAGTGTTTGGGGGAAGAGAAGAGGAGGCTGGACTTAGTCTTCATGAGAAAGGTAAGGTAAGCTGTCAGCAGATGCCTGACCTCTAGAACCTGAACTACCTCCTGGCCCGTGCCAGGCCTCCACTACCTATGGATGCAACCCTGGCCCTCAGCGTGCACTGCTCTTCCCCTGTTCTTGATGGGGAAGAGCCAAACCATGAACAACATGGCAGCCTCCAGCCCTGCCTCACTGTTCCCTGGCCCTCAGATCCTCAGTTCCTTGGTTTTTCTTTTTCAGACCTCTTCTACCTCCTACAGGAGATTCTGTAGTCTGTGTTCTCTCTCTCTCTCTCTCTCTCTCTCTCTCTCTCTCTCTCTCTCTCTCTCTCTCTCTTTCATATCAGAGCTGGTGATCTGAAGAAGCCATTCATGTAGCTGGGACACAGAGAGACTACAATGCATAAACCAGCCCTGTTTTGGACTTTCTGCTTCAGGCAACCTGAATATTTACACACTGGAGTGAGCCTCACAAGCGCACCCCAGCAGATAATGTGTTCATGCAAGCAAGCTAGCCTGGCTGGGGAAAAAAAATCGTTATTAATTGGGGTTACAGCTCACATCTTAACTGCAGCATGCAGGAGCTAGCTGACTTGATTTAGTGGGTGTGCAGGCACTTTCCAAACTCCAGCGGATACTTCACAAATAACAATAAAAATTTTAATGGCAGGACAGACGTGAAGTAGGCTACACAGTTTCACTCATTAAACAAGCTCCATCCGCCAGGCTCAAGGATTCAAGCTGTTTTATGTGGCTGGCTGCTCTGCCTCAGTCTGCTGCAGATGAGAAAATACATTTTCATGGTGTGGAGTTGCAGCAAGAAACACGTTTCATTAGTCCTGTTCAACAGATGCAGAAAGCCAAGGCCAGAGCAAGGAAGGGACGCAAGTTCAACGAGATATAGAGCCCAGAGTCCATTCTGAACCCAACCTCTCAGCCCAGTCCCCTTCAGTTTCGATTTTCAACACATTTGCATTTTATGGAGACAAAGAAGATTCCATTCTCTGGAGAACTGCAGGGCAGCTGTTTCTAATTATTTGTCCAAGAGAGACACATAACTAAAAGAGCATATTGGTCATAAAGAAGTATATTTTTCAACACTCCGGAGGCTACACATGTCTTTTCATATGGAACCAGGGATGGGTTTGGTTACACAGCCCTCATCTTGCTGAACCTAGAAGGTAAATGGTAGGAGACCCTGTCTGAGGCAATGCCACCTGGATAAACACCAAGGCACCCAGCTGCTTCCCGATGCCTTCACTGAACCCCTTCCACCTTGCGGTGTGGAAATTTCTATTTGAAATATCACGAAAATGATTTCTCTCCTGATACCACCCAATCTTCATTATGAAGAGAAATTTCAACATGATTCACTTTTATGCAACTGCATTAGAAAATCCAATGCATCCGTGACCTGCCCCTGGCTGTCCTACATCCACGTCAGATGAACCAGCTCCTCCACCAGGAGCTTTCCTTCCCCTCGCCCTGCACCACGTGGCCTCACGCTGAGTGTAACTGTGTTCTGTGTTCTCCTATGTGCTTTAGAGGCATCCAACAATGATGCTCCACTCCCCAGGCATCAGTGATACAGAAATTAAATGGCCAAGGGACACACACATGCACACACCCTGTTGCTCCAGACTCCTGGCTCTCCCAAGTGACTCGACTCCATTCTATACACAGGCTGAGCTGACTGAACACATATTATCCCTCTTGCTTCATGCTCAAAGCTGCTCTAAGTGCAAGACACAGCAGAGGTCATCATGGCAGATGTGACAGCGTCTGTCCCCACAAATCTGCAGAGACAGAAAACCATCCTGGGCTAGTGAGGGAAAGGACAGATACCTTCAAGGCCAAATCTGAAAAAGTAAAGTTCTTATTCTGTATAGCTTCTCTTCAACTCCACAGAGAACAGAACACACACACACACACACACACACATGCACGCACGCACGCACACGCACACACACAGCATTTGCATTACAGCCAAAACACGAGTATGTGAGAGGCATAGTGTTGGCACCATCACAATACTCAGACCACAAGGGCTGGCTGGACGGGGGAGGCAGGCCACTAAACTCAAGCTGGGGACTAGGGCTTCACTGGCTCTGCAACGTACTACTGACATGGCTGTGGGAAGGTCCCTGGCTCTCTTAGTCTCAACTAATGGGCACATATTGCCCGGCTCATCCCCCAAGCAATTGCCTTGAGTCACGTGGGGTCATGGTTGTGAAACTGCCCCATAGATGTGAAGTGCTACTCAGGGATGCTGTCACCAGCCACACCATGGTCCTGATGAAGGGTTTTCCGGTAGAGGGCCTCGCCTGTGCCTCCAAGCTGTGCTGCTTACGTGGAAGAGAGAACGCCTGTGCAGTAATGAGCTGCACACTCCCAACTCCAGTGGTGGGGCAGTGAACAGCCCAGCATTGGAACTGTCTCTCCATGGGGAGCTTAGGGCAGAGGGCTGGCCCAGAGAGAAGCAGGGGCAGGTGAATTCTCCAGGTGCTGACTGAGGCTGTGCTCTGTCAGAGGCACTGCCTACACCTCCAGGAGAAGGTTGTATGTGGATTCTCAAAGAAATCTGCAGAGTCCCGGATGTAGGGCCACTAGAAGGAGGAGCCCTGGACCAGACCAAGACCCTTGCCCCACCTTATGTGGGTTGATTCCTCTGAATCCAAGATGCTTCATTCATGGCAAGCGAATGGTCCTAATCTGGGTACAACTACTTTTCCAGTCTTGGGTGGGGGCTCATGAGTGACACTTTCATAGTAATAACAGCAAACATTTATGGAGCATCTACACAGTTTCAGGAATGGCTGAAAGACCACAAACTTTTTTGATAAAGGGCCAGACAGCAAATACTACAGAATTTGCAGGTCAGGTAGCTTCTGTCACAAATTCTCATCTCTGCTGCTATCACAGAGAAGTAGCAACAGACAATCTATAAATGAATGAGTATGACTGAGTTCTATAGTCAAAGTTTACTTCAAGATCAGGCAGAGAGCAACTGAGGCCTGTCAGCCAATTTCCCAACTCTCCCTTCACGTACCTTTGCTCACCATAACCCTATGAAGGGTTACTTGAAGCGTGTTGCTTCATGCTCATGTTATGAATAAGAAAAGTGAGGGCCAGAGAAATTAAATAAATTATTTAAGGTGACAGGTGACAGAGTCGGGAGTCAAAGGCAGGCAACCTGGCCCCAGAGTCTTTACCTTCCTGCCTCCTGTAGGGATGGTAGTATTGTGGTCCTCTCTTCCCAGATAAAGAAGCTAAAGTTCAGGCTTGAAGTCACTTTCTCAAGGAAGGCATCCAAGCTACAACTGGACCTAGGTCCATCTGCCTCTAAGAGCAGCCAGTTTAGCCTCCACACTGTACGGCACAGTGACCAGAAGATGGCATCTGCTGCAATCTATGGCTTCTCTCCAAGGTAAGGTCAAACACTGTTCCTACAGAGAGCTTCACCCACTGGGACATTGGATCTGGAAGCATCTATGCACTGTCTGGGGGTTACCACACCTGCCCAACTCCCAGAAGGAAAAGAAGGCCCATGTTTGTGCCCCAGTTGCACTTCATGCCTCTGCCACGTGTTCTGAGTGTCACTAAGCAACACACATCATCCGTCCGTTTCTATGGCACTACCGGCTTACCACCTCATTTGCAGGCTGCTAACTAGAGATACGGGAAAATGGTGCACAGGGATCCGCAGTGAAAAGGGATGCTCCCTTGGGTCCTGGACTTGGCTTAGAGAAATTCTCCTTGGAAGGTTATCATGGAGATTGCCAGCACATAGGCTCGTGCTAGCTCCTGTATGCAGCTACGTTCCTCCTTAGCAGGGAAGAGGCACCGCATATCGATTACATTGTAAAGAATAATCAACTAAGGGGAATGAAAATTACGAGAATGCACAGTTATGGGCAAGCACCGTGCTTCCCATCATCTTACAGTGAACCTTTGAGCTAAACCTCCCAGGTTACTGAGGCTGCTGTAGCAGTGGTGCTCCCCTAGTCAGATGAGATAAACTTCTACACACCTACAGGGACCTTCTGAAAAAAAGATACGCACAGTCCCACTCCACTTTAGAAATAACCAATTTTTCCTGTGAATGGGAGCAGAAACAAGAAGTCTTTCTGGTCCACAAAGGTTCTCAGCCACCTGTCCATCCTCTGCGGGGCTATTGGCACCTTCCTTCCTTTTCCCTCATTGTTTCTTACTTTGCTCTGAGCCTCAAGTGTCTTCTATAAGCTTGGAGACGAGAGGGCAGGAGCAGCAGGTAGGAGGTAGGAGGGCGTGTCAAGGGGAAAGAGAAGCAAAGCAGAAGGACAAAGGGGCTCGGCAAGACTCTAAAGCTTTTGAAGAAAAGAGAGACTTCCTTCTTTCCCTCTGCAGAGTTCCTCTCAGAGTCCACGGGGAGGGAAAGAAGAACCACGGCCAAAAGGAAGGTCAAGAAGCCTGGAGCTCAGCCAGGGATGTACTTGCCAGGTGGAAGAAGTCTGAAGTCACACTGCCATGCCTAACAGGAACACTCCGTCACAATATGGCACAGTCACACTCGCTCCCCACCTGGACATCTACAAGAAGCTCCCCTCCAGGGGGAGGGGACATGCAGATACAACTAATTAAAACCTACCCACAAGACGGAGTTCAAGGGCAAAAGAATATAAAGGAAAAGCAAGATCCTATGATACTGACAAGGCACAGAATCCAACGCCACAAGGAAGAGAATGGTGACCTTATAGGAAAGTGGAAAGATGCTCCTAAGTCCTGCAAAATGCATGCCACATATTGCATATGAAGGCCCTCTAGCCTTGAAAACATGCTGAATATTTTTAAGATAAAGAATATTTTTAAGACTTGTTT
>PVKN010043318.1:0-10262 GCA_004027915.1 Capromys pilorides | reverse complement strand
GCTCCCTCGATGTCCTGAACCAATCAAATACATCTGTCTTTCATGCTTTTCACTTTTGGGAAGAGCCAAAGCCTCACGGTGAGACCTTACGGGTAAGGAGTGAAGGTTCCCGGTGCTCTCTTTGCAAGCCCACCTTTCCAGTGGAAGGCATTCTGCAGGGTATTTATCATATTTTTTATCACAGCTCATGAAGACATCACAAAGGAGAGCTTCCAGAGCTGCTTCCCCATGTGGAAGGGTGGTACTGTGTGCTCGTAGATAGAGGGCATATTTTGAGGAAGATTAATGGTAATATAGGGCCAGTGAGATAGCTCAGCAGTCTAAAGCACTGCTTAGGCAACCGCAGGGACTGCAGTTCAATCTCCAGCACCACATGCTGTGCCAGCCCCCACCCCCAGGGCAGGCTGAGCCGGCCATAACAAATAAATAAAGTTTTAAAAAATGACAATATAGTACTGTACTTTTGCTGTAGTATGTTTTTAAGAATTCACTATGTTTTTTGGCCACCCTGTGTACCTACGTGGTTTAGCCTATTGCTCCTGGGCCATGATGAGCCACACAACCTGAGATTAACACAAGCACAAGAGAAGATGAGGCAGTCATGGGATGCAATCAATAGGAGCTGCTGCTGGCACGCTAGGACTTGCTACTTTACCCGAAACAAGTATTTTTATAAGTACAAAGAAACTAAAATAGCAATCATAAATATAGTATGGAAAATACATAAATTGGTAACACCGTCTTTTGTTATCTTTTTCAAGTGCTAAGTACTGTATGTAATTGTGTGTGCTGTGTGTTTATGCAACTGGTAACACAGTAGGGTGGTTTATGGCAGCATCGTACACATATATGACTTTAGCACCACCAGGTGACAGGAGCTTCGTAGCTCCATTACGATCTCATGGGACCACTGCTGTCTATATGTTTCGTCAATGACCAATGACCAAAACATCTCTGTGTGAGACGCGGCTGTATGAAATTTCTGCCTACTGTGCCAGAACTCAGGTGGCGACACAATCATTGCTGGAATGCAGGCTATAGGTGACCTTTAATAACCTCTCACAATTTGGACTGGTACCTGTCCCTTCCCTGTACCACAGGAGAAGAAAATAGTGTTAGAGTCTGAGTGGCCAGGTGTAAATGTGCCTGGGTGTGGCTCTCTGTGGTCGATCTGGCCTGGGGGCTGACATTAGTGTCAGGGAGTGTAGCTCTTGGTATTTGTCGTTTACAACGCATCTGAACATCTGGCCACAGAGAGCATGGCCGTGGTCCTCACGTGCCGCAGAGTGAACTCCTGGGTTCTCAGCTGAGACAGTCTGGGTGGGAGGTATTGTCAGTCCCACCGCCTCCCTCCAGTACTGGAGGGGACCTGTGTGTGATGCCAGGCCTGTGACATGTGGCGTGATGTTACCCTTGGCCTCCTCTTTGCTATGAGTTGAAGATAATCGTTTCTGTTTGGGAATCTGTGTGTCACGTTTAGGCTGGACTATCTATATGTCTGTCTTTTCTTTTGTGTTATTAGTACAGGGTCTACAGGGTCTCACTGCACAGATCAGACGCATAGTGATCCTCCTGTTTTCAGCCTGGGATTGCCATGCCCAGTCTCAATCTCTGTCTCAGCACACCCAAGGGATGGGGCTGGCACAGCATGCTGAGGATTGAAACCTGGTTGCTGTACTCTGCCTGAGCAGATGCTTTAGTCCTCTGAGCTATCTGGCCTGCTCTCTTCCTTCCTTCCTTCTTTCCTTCCTTTCTTCTTTCC
Organism: Capromys pilorides; assembly: GCA_004027915.1. Classification (NCBI taxonomy): domain Eukaryota; kingdom Metazoa; phylum Chordata; class Mammalia; order Rodentia; family Capromyidae; genus Capromys; species Capromys pilorides. The sequence goes on along the minus strand of PVKN010043318.1, from coordinate 8,500 downwards.
TTCCTTTCTTCTTTCCTTCCTTTCTTCTTTCCTTCCTTCTTTCCTTCCTTCCTCTTTCTTTCATTCTTTCATTCTTTTGTTCGTTCATTCTTTCCACCAGGGTCTCTCTATCCAGTCCCTGCTGGCCTTGTGCTCACTTCACAGCCCAGGCTGGACTCTCAGTGTGGAAGTGCCTGATGCAAGAGTGTCACCAAGTGCTTGGCTTTTGCACCAACCCTCTGTGCTGTGTCAAATGAGAGAAGTAAGAGGGAGAGCAAGGAAATGGGACTGGCACTGACTTTGGATGCTCCGTGGAAGGTTGAGAATGAAAGGGTGCTGAATGCTAAGGGCCATGAGGAGGAGCTCCCAAGCAAAAGCGTTCTTGAGCATCTTGGATCTGAGCCACCTCCTCGAAGGCTTATCAGCCAGCCAACCTGACAGCAGTTCCCCTAGGGTGCAAGAGCTAGACAGGAGCCTGGCAGGGTGGCAAATGTCTGTAATCCCTGCCTTCTTGGAGACTGTGTGTGTGGCCCCAGCATGGGCACATTAGCAAGCTGGTGAAACCTGCCTGAAAGTAAAAAATAAAGAAGGTCAGGGGATACAATTTGTACTTTGATTGAAGACCCTAGGCTCTATCCTCAGTATCAGAATACACTCTCTCTCTCTCTCTCTCTCTCTCTCTCTCTCTCTCTCTCTCTCTCTCTCACACACACACACAATTACAGAGTAGCCGGAAAACAGATGCAGATGAAGGGAAGAACAGACTGACACTAAATGAATGTCTCATGTTGATAGCTTGTTGGCTGCATGAGGCCCTTATTGAGTCTGAGAGGTGGATAAACTCTGAAAGATGCTTGCCTGTTGTCTTACTTTCTTCTTTCATTGCTGAAACAAAACACCTGACACCCAAAGTTAAAGGGCAACAGTTTATTTGACTCATAGTTTGTGGAGGTTTCAGTCCATACTCAGCTGGCTCCAAGGCACAGTGATACATGGCCAGGGGCAGCAGTTCATGGCGGGAGAAAACAGCAAAAGCAAAGGAAAGGACAGAAGGGACAACCTCTTCCTGTCTTTCACTATGTGCAGTCTACCAGTAGGAGGGCCATGCCAGTGCCAATGCCATCAGCAGGCAGGTCCAGCTAGCCTTACTCCCAGCACTGCGCTATGAATCATTTGCACACTCTGGATTTAGCCACCTCTTAAAAATCCTAGGAACCACATGAGACTTTGAGGCGACATCTATGCAAAAACCATAGCACCTTACCAGTAGAGCTGTCAGAGGAGAATGTTCAGGAAGCACGTAGCAGCTGGAAACCGAGGAGGAGAAACACCACAGACAAGAGGAACAGAGGGGGTCCCCAAATTCTGCGTATACCATATGTGGCCCAGTTTCTAAGAGCAAGATAAGGGTGCAAGAGAGCTGCACAACACACTGAGGCAAGAAGACTGAGCTGAGCTCAGTGCTGCTGCCCAGCCCGAGCACCATGGGGTTTTCCTCTAGCCAGCTCTTCTGCCTGCTAGAATAGAAGGTCCACATTCTTCTATGATGATGTTCTGGTGTTGGGCTGCTTAGTATAGTAGCCAGTGGTTGGTCTAAATCAGTATGAGCTGTTCAAGTGAATATCGGATTGCAAAAATTTATATTAAAAGAGGCTGTAAACAGTAACATTTTAATATTAAATAATTTAGGATTGGCTGGGGAGATAGCTCAGTGGACTAAGTGCCTGCCTGGCAAGCACAAGAACCCGGGTTTGATCACCTATACCACGTGCCATTCTGGCCCCAACCCGAGCCAACCACCAAAACTGGGCACGGTGGCACATGCCTATAATCCCAGTGCTGGGGACGCTGAGACAGGAGGATCACTATGAGTCCAAGCTGTGTAGCAAGACCCTGCACCACATAAATAAATAAATAAACAAATAAAATAATTTAGAATTATAAAATGCTAATAATTTTGAATTGATATTAAAACATCAATAATTCTGAACAAATATAATTATTTACAATAATTATTGCATTGAGTATAATCATCTAAAATAATTATGGTTTTGATACATTGGGTCAAAAATATTTTTTAAAGTGTGTGTGTGTGTGTGTGTGTGTGTGTAGGGCCTCACACATGCCAGTAACATAGACTCTCACTGGGTTTACAGTTACAGCCCTAAAATATATTATTAATATTAAATTCATTTTTTTCTTTTTACTATTTGTATGTGACTACTAGAAAATTCAAACTACTTATGTTGACTCATGTGTCATTGAAAGTGTGCAGGATGTAAGTGAAAATTAGTAGTCACAGAAAGAGACAGAGCCATCCTGGAGAGAAAGCAATGTGTGGAAACTGGCTCTCCGATGACACGTATTTTGGAGTTACTGGACAAGGAGTTCAAAGCAGCTGTGACAACTATGCTCAAGTGCATAGGGAAGGCTAGACACATAGGAAATGTGTAAGGAATCTGCACAGATGAAAAAAGATAACCTAAAACATGAAATTAAACATTAGAAAATACAAAAACTCACTCTGGATCCAACAGTAGTTTAGAGATGCCCCTCCCCTACCACCCCCACAAAAAAATACATCAGTGAACCTGAAGACAAATAGATCTCCAATCCAAAAATGGAGAGAAAAAAAATAAGACTGGTAAGGAAGACAAAGTTACAAAGCTTTCTAATACAAGTGCAATTGGAATCAGAGAAGGTAGGTAGAGAAATGGAACAGAAAATAATCAATGAAGAAACAGTGACCAGAAATTCTCAGATAAGTGAAAAAAGAGAGGGTCCCCAGGTCGCGTCTTCCCCGCTAGACTGTAGGTCCCTGCGGGGTGCTGTAACAAGTCCCCCTGATCATGATGCCAGTCGGGCTGATGCAGCGTTTAGGATTCTGCCCCCCTTATGCTTTCTGGGTTACACTGAAAAGCTAACCAGACAGGGCTGGGTGTAGGGGTAAAGGCCTGCAATCTTAGCACTTGGGCAGCTGAGGTGTAGGAAATCACTGCAAATTTGAGACCCAAAAAACATGTGGGAAAATGCTTGTCAAACCAATTGGCAGAAAGAAGCATGAGTTAAACTCTACCAGTAAGTGGGTGCTATAGGTTCCCCTAAGGCTGTGACAGAGAACGGCAAGGGTCAAGGAAGTGTGGGGCTCCAGGATGCTCCCCGCATCTTCCTGGCCCGACACCCCACAGTCAGCACGCTTTGGACACTTTAAAGCAAGTTCAAGCCCCATATGTTTTAGATGAGCAGCAACTTCAGAAGCAACTCTTGCCATTTCCATAAAACAAGAGTGAGAAGTAACTATTTGCAAAGTTCTAGATAGTAAATATGTTTTCCTTTCTGGGCCACATATGGTTTCTGACATGTTTTGTGTTTATTTTGTCTTAACCTTCTATAATGTTTTTGGGAAATCCCTAGCTCTGGGGTTGTGTAAGAACAACTCTTGGCTGAACTTAACCCACGAACAATGGTTTGCCAACCAGAAGCCTGTCGACTGTTGCTTTGCCCCTGAGATACTGGGATCGCAGCCTCAGAATAAGCCTGGTGCTCAGGCGGGAGCTCTGGGGTTATGTTTTCTTCTTCTACAAAGCAGGACCTGCTATTGTACTGAATTTCCTTTTGTCGCCTAGCGTTCAGCTCCTCAGCATCCAGCCCAGCCCCTAAGCAGGTAAAATACCTGTGCATTCATCCTCTCAGCATGAATTTCCTGAACACCTTCCCTTTCCTGTGCCAGGCACAGTTCTAGGAGCCAACGTGTTTAAGGGTGAGAAAGAGGGACAGGGCCCCTGCACCCCTACAGCCTGAGAAGCATGACCTCCCCCCAGCACACTCCTCTCCTTTCTATCCCACCCTCTTCCAGTCCCTTCCTGGCCCTCAATCCAGGTGATGCAGACTTAGAGAATTTCTATAATTAGAGGAGGAAATGAAATTGATAAAAGTCAAGAAAGCACCTGGAATTGGCCTTATGGCCTAGAAATGAAATGCCCAGATATCTCCTTTACGCTGGTTTTATCCATTGAAATTGAGCCTTCTGCTTCCTGTAGTGCTACTTAAGGTAGTCACCTAAAATTGAATTGCTGTAACTCATCAAAAAACATTATTATCTGGCCAAAGGCATGTGACAATAAATTTGAAAACTCTTAAAAAATTTTAAAAAATTAAATAAATTTGAAAACTCTTACAGGTCCTAACAAAATACACAAACACACACACATATGTATACATTTCACTTTATACATATATAGAACATATATAATGCATAGCTCCTCTATCTATATGTAATCCACATGTGTATTTGGACAATAGCACTCGAACTGTGGTAGATCTTGAGCTGCTTATCTTGCATTTCCATGGGAACCTGTAATTGTATGAATGGACTCAAGCTAGTAAGCACTGTAAGTGGAAGTGAAGAAGTTGGGGCCTCCAAAATGAGTGGAAGAAGAACTGAAGCAGATGGTAACACAGAAGTAAAAGCTCCCTCGCAGAAGGTGGGCGGAACTTGGACAGGAAAAGCATCTGGAGAACAAACGCCTGTTTCAGATGGGGTGGGCATGTTCGGGAACAGAGCCCAAGACCCCGATGGTGTGAAGTTTATTTAAAAAGCCGAAATGAAACCCACTGTTGAACCTGGCAGAGTGAAGGAGCCTCTCTATATTATTGTTACTTTTTGACCTTTAAAACAACAGAGGTATTTGTCTTTTTCCCTTGTATTTTCCTTTATGTCTCCTGATCTCTCTTTAATTTTCTTCAACCCTCTTTTTCCATTGAGTTCCCGACAGTTTCCTTTGCCTTCCCCACTACACGCCATTAGCACCTCTTTATTTTAATCCTGTGCCTAGCTCTGGGGATACTTCTCCCAAGCCCTGCTGTAACCGTATGGAATGTGGAGTCTGACACACAAGGAAGGTGGCCTCTCTCCAGCGTCTTACACACCAACACAAACAGTCAGCAGGCCTGCCCCCACCTTGGCAAGAGAGGCAGAAATCACAGGTCAGCTCCACTGTTGTGACTAGGGCCGGCAGCCTTCACCTCGCCGACCACAGTCTGCAGGGCAGAGCCCCCCTGTCATCAGCATCTGAGGAGCAGTGCTTTCTGTCCCGCCCTGGACACCCAGGCCAGCTCGTCCTGCAGCAGGAGGCAGGGGCTACCAGCGCGGTGGGCTTTCCGTGGTGTGCAGAGCTTGCACCAGATCTAACATTTTTGTACTCTTTCAGAGTTTATTAGCCACTTGAGCAGCCATTCCAAGTTACTAGCTATTTCCCTATAGTATTTATGATTTGAACTGCTTCCCAGGCAGTACATGCTGTACTGTACATCGAATTAGGGGGATTCGGGAGAGGACATTCAACAACTTCCTGGCAGTGGAACTGAACAGTCATCTGTGAGGAAATGTATTTGGTTTTTAAATTCGTCCTCTTTGCTCAATTATCTTAGGCAGACTGGCCTTGTTTGGGGTTAAAATTGAATGGAATACCACATTTTCTTATTAAAACACACTCTGTGCGTGTGCACACATACATGTGGGTACAGTGGGAGGTTCAGACATCACGGCTTAAGAATGAAGCCCGAAACCTGTGGCTCCTTAGCTAGAGCTATGATTTGAAAAGATGCCATGGTTTAGTCCATTTCTTGCTGGTCTGAAACTTAGACTTCTCTTCTCCTTCGTTCTTCTAAAATAAAATAAGTAAACATAGTCATGATAGTGCCACTGGTACTGCTGGTCTGCTTGTTGATGGTCTATAAATGCAGGAGAAATCTATATGAGTGGACTTGTGGAATTTTTTCTAGCATTATCTAAAGGTCAGAACTTTATATAATAAAGTGTTGAGGTCTTTCCTCATTTATCTTTTAGCAAATTTTTATCTTAACTAGCAAATGTTTGCAGTAGCGGTCGGGTTCACCATGAGGATTAGCTGCAACCCCATAGCTCAGCTTAATTCTTCTTAGCTCTCCTTCCCCGACCCCTCCTCCTCCCATATTTAAATAAGGAAATGAAGCAAGATGGAGGAAGAAGGGCCAGCGAGATAGCTCAGTGGACTGAGCACCTGCTTAGGCAAGCACAGAGACTAAGGTTTGATACCTAGCAATACAGACCCACCCAGCCCCAAGACAGGCGTGCTGAGCCAGCCACCGAAACTGGGCTCAGTGACACACACCTATAATCCAAGCACTGGGGAGGCTAAAAACAGAAGGATCACTATGAGTCCAAGCTGTGTAGTGAGACCCTGTACCAAACATTTAAAAAATAAGATAAAGGAAGAAAAAGCTTTTTAACCGTTTGACTGCTAAGGAGTGCTATCGTGCCCTTCTTATGTTACTCCATAATGCGAAGAGCGCGATAGCAGCAGCCAAACAGTTAAGAGGACTTTTGATGACACAAGTATCCCTTGATTATTACAGACAACAAATGCAATCTGCTTCACAGGTCAGCAGATTCCTGCTGTTGGGAAACGCTTCACCTGCAGACTCTGAAACTTACCAAAAGTGATCCTTCTTCATGAATTTTCTAAGTACTAAAATGTAAGGACCACTAAGCATTTGGTATTTCCATTTGACTTTTTATGTAATAATTATAGGAAAGGAAAATAAAGGAAAAAGGTAAAACTCTGTGTGTGGTATAACGAAGAATAGTTCACTGACCCCTGACTCCTGCCTTGGCATCCAGTTGCTTTGCCCATTAAGTCCCTGGGGCCACACCCTCAGCAGGAGAGCATACTCTACAGGTATTAGCTCTGGGTAGTGGCTTTTTTTTTTTTTTTTTAAGTATGTGAAGGAGGGCACCATTGTTGTACTGAATTTCCTTTTGTTCTTTTGTTACAAAGTGATCCATCAGAAATGAAGGGAAAATATATGTTCTCCAGGTTCTGGAAGAAACATCAGACCACAGAAGGAATGATTCCATAGTGAAAGTAACAATGAGAGGATCTCCAACTTGTAGAAACTGCTCAGGAAGTTTCAGAAATGAGCGCGAGTGTGTGTGGTGGCTGTGTCCTAGAACAGGCCCTTCCCCTTGGGGTCTATCAAATGCCTTTCCTGGACAGGAGTTCTGCGCTGACTCTTACAGGAATGCACAGTTCCTAGGTGGGCAAGATTATTCTTCTCTCCTTACACTGATAAAGGGAATAAAATATGTAACTCTCAACTTGCTAGATGTCAGATGTGCCCGATTCACGTTCCCCCAAGTCGAGGAATGAAGTCTAAGGAACAAGCGAGACGAAGAATGGGAAAAGCTATCGGCAACTAGGAATCGCTCCTGAGAGACAGGAGGCACCTCATGGGGGTTGCCAGTGAGCCCACTTCTCTGAGAAAGTTTTATGGACCCAAATCATTACGATAGAGGGAGTACGATAGATGGGCCTCCAGGTAACGTAGAGGAAATATCATAACTCCCAGCCTACTGCTGTCTGAAACCCTGGGTTCGTGTTCCCTAAAACTGAGAAATGCATTTGAGGAACGACAGAGGTTAAGGGTAGGGAGAGTTTATTGAAAGAAAGGTAGCTTCATTTAAGAGAAACAGAATGGGGGTTGGAAACTAGGTCACCTGCAGACCTCTTTGCTCAAGGGTATTTTATGGAGCAAAGCCATGAGGAAAGGCAGGCTTAAGGTGGGACAAAACTAATCAAGTAATGAGATTATGAGTAGTTACTTATCTAATAACAATCTAATGGGAAGTCGCAGGGTGGGTATAAGGTGCTACAAAAGTATGGTGAACCAGGAAGATTACAATTATACTCACTTAGGTAATATTGATGAAATGAGGATCAAATGGGGGAAGTGAGTCACAGAGCAATAGCCATCCTACATGGAAAGAAGGAGGATTTTCCAGGATATAATGAGCTAGGAAGTTTTCATCTTCCACCCAAAGTAACTAATGACTATTTAGAATACCAATCTACACAGTAGGTGGGTGTAGTGATCCTGTTTTTCTTGAAGCCTGGCCTTCAGTGAATGTGCCTCCCGCCACAACTGCGTTGGGTGCAGAGGGCCCCGCCCTGAGGAACCGCCTGTTACATTTGTGACTAACTTAGCTATCTCTCATAATGAGTGCATAAGATGTGGATCAAAGCTGTAATCAACCAGTAACATGACAAGTATAGCCAGTTGGTTAATGTTGATCCAGTAGTAGTAAGGGCATATAGGTGGCGACTTTAATCTTGGTCAGTCATCGATAGGCTTGGTCTAGTCTTTGGCTTTAGTAGTCTTAGTGTGAGTGGATGGGAGAGAATGGCCCATCATCTCAGTGAGATAATACTTTATTTATACAGGAAATCTCAAAACAGTGGTACCATTCATTTCTAACTTCCATTGTCCTTTAAGAAAGCGTGTAAATCTGGCCTCTGTGATGGTAATCTTCTTCAGATGCACCTCCGACCACAGTTTCCATGTGTTCTCATCTTCTGCACTGACCCCTAACCTGGCCTGACTGGTTAGAACATTTCTACCTAACTTAGATATCCACAATACAAAGTTCACGAGGTATACAAATGCACTGACAGTAAGAGATGTGAACGTGCCAATAGAAACC
>PVKN010043317.1:0-10255 GCA_004027915.1 Capromys pilorides | reverse complement strand
AGACCAGTATATGCTGAGTTAATTGGATAGAGGTTAAAGCTTAGAGTTAGAAGTAATACTTGGATGATGTGCCTTTGAGAATAAGCATTGTAGATATTAGGTATATATTAAATTTTGTATCATCTCAACTTTCATCAGGTCTCCACAACAGAATATTCAAAATGGGAGCCCTAAGAATATAGCTCCGTGGTAGAGCACTTGCTTAGACTATAAGACACCCTAATATCACACTTACGCACAAAGAAAAATAATTAAAAAATAAGGAAGCTAACATCCTGAAGTTTATGTGCTCAGTACTACAGACCAAGTCCTGCTCTGTAGATACATATCCACTGACATTTAGTTCCATGGGATTAAATCCAATATACCAAAGTAATGATCATGATACATCAAAATCCAAAGATGTCAAATAACATTTTGTAGAAGGCAGACTATATTGCTTTTGCCAGAAACTGGGAGTATAGATCAGGGTTAGAGAGATTTTTTTGATTCCTTTATGGACCAGCAAGGGCAGGAGTTGATCTCTAAGTGTCAGTTAAAACCAGACCATTTGGCTTATTTTGCCAACTGGCTGGATTGAAGAAAGTCTATCAGTCTTGGAAATGAGCTTTTAAATTCTGTTTCCCCAGCCCTGGGAATATGTTTGATAAGGTAATTGCCCAAAGTATGTTTTTAAATAAGCATCTATACTTTAAACTTTTCTGGAAATGAGTATAATAGGAGAATGATTAATTCATTTAAGTAATATATATTATATGACTCCCTTAATTCATTTAAGTAATATATATTGTATGACTCCCTTACTAAGGATGTGATGGTGAGCTGGGCTGATAGTGTCTGTCCTTATAAAGACCAAGAGCCAGTGGGGCCAGACAGATAGCTCAGTAGAATAAGCACCTGGCCAGCAAGCACTAGGTCCTGAGTTCAATTCCTGGTACTGAAAGAAAAAAAAGAAAAGATCAACAGCCAAGAAGTAATTATATAAACAAATATCTTAATTTCAACTGTGATATTTCTATAGAAAATAGAATATGTTACAGGTAACATAATATGTAAACAGGGAAGAAAAGAAAATTCACTGTATACACTTTTCTTATAAAATTTAATTAAGACTTTTGTAGATAACTTTAAGAATGATGAGAAACCAGTCATCTGAGAACATTTATTGGTGTATTTATTATGTTATAGTCTTGGGCTAGTCACTGTGGTGTGCAGAGAAGACTAAGACAGTCTCCACATTTAGCACACTTGAAGCCTTGTATAAATATGAGCAGTAGCTACAATGTGCAGAAAAATCAGGTAGCTGCGTAGCAGAGAGATCACACATCCACTCATAAAGTTCAGAAGATGAAAAGTCTCTTAGAGTTGAAATGATCAGAGAGTTTTATGAAGAAAGAGACATTTGTGATAGGAATTAAAGAATGCATATGTAGAATGCTGACAGATAAAAAAGAGAAGGGAGTTTTAGTGTATAGAAAAGCAAAGCAAAGGAGATGACATGAGGATATCTAAGCTCACAGCAGCTGTCAGTAGGCACAGATGAAGAACACGTGCAGGTTAATAAGGGGCACAATGCAGGGCAGGTGGGTTACAACCAGTTCAGGAGACTACCAGAAGCCAGACTACAAAGTCTTCTCTTCACTCACTAGGTGATGGAGACCCACGGGGGACTTTTGATAGGGGGACTGACATGACAAAAAACGAGCTTTAAGAACCTTCAACTCTGTAGGTGATTCTGAGAGATGTGAGGCCAAAGTCAATCAGACAAGCTGATAGTCCAGACAAGAGGTAATAGGGGACTGAACTATGACAGTAGAAATGGAAATGAGGAACTAAGAAAAATGTTGAGCTCTGAACCCATTAGGAATCACCCACAGTAGTGGATCTGATCACAGAGGCACTGACACCTCCATTAACTCTATTGCAGCCCATCTCCAGAAGCTAAGAGCTGATTGGTCCTAAAGCAAATTGCTCCTACAGAACAGTAGACTGTTTCTGCCACCTTCTGCATGGATGGATTCAACTACACAGGGCGACAGAAGTTTTGACTGAGTTTTAAAATCATATGTGCCACTGACAATATTGCAGACTTTATCCCACTGTGCTGTTTGCAGATCTTAAGGTCATTATAATTCTTTTTGAATCTTTATTGTTCTTTCCTCTCTCTTACTCCAAAAAGCCTTCCTTTTATTATTAAGTGTAATTTCCTTTCTGTCTACTTACCTAAGACCATCCCTTATCTCTTCAAGCATCAAATCTAAACACAAGTCGTAGTGTTATATCTTGAGAAGCTAAAAGGAAGATAATTTCATATTCAAACAACGATTAGTAAATAATAAGTTTACAAGACATCTTGACATTTTGAGCAACAGGTATTGCCATATTTCATTTAAAAAGTATCTGATCATAATCCACTCTACTATTAGGGAATGTGTCATTGATGACAAGCATAGCACAGAATGCTTTAGGAATGAAGAACCTGAACCTGGAAGTCAGATTTCCTGTCCTCACACCCAGGCTCTGTCACTTTTCTGAGGTCTCACCTGGTTTTCTTATGGAATAGTTACTTTTGTACACTCTTACCTAGTTCAAGACTTTCTGCAATCCGGAGATTCAGTGCCTCCATGAGTAAAGCCCACAGTATACCTCCTCTCTGGGTACCCAACATTCTGCCACTGGCCATTCGTCTTCCTGTATTCCATAAGGTTTTATCAGCATTAATATAACCAGAATCTTCATATTTGTTCATATTCGTCCATACCCAAAAGAAAAACACATTCAAAGTCGATGCATCAAACCCTTATCCAATAAGCTAATGGAAAACTGAGGGCTTCAGTTTCGGCTTTGTTTGAAAATTGAAAACATCTCACATTCCATCCACTTCACAGGAGATTTCTTTGCTCCAAAATAACATACCTTGTTTTATAAGCTAAGAAAAATTTGACACTTTCTATATTTGATGTCCTTGAATGTGTAAACAGAAACTCAAACATCTTTTATATAAGCTTTTCCCAAAACAGCTTCTCCCTGAGATGTCTTTCTCAAAACTTCTAAAATAAGTGTGGAAAATATTGTATTCCCTATCCATTAGAGAATAGCAACGAATACTGTTTCAGTTACTTTCTCATCACAGAGACATAATATGCAACTCCTCCATTTTAAAGGAGAAAGATTTGTTTCATCTCACAGTTTCTAGGAGCTTCATTTCATAGTCAGCAGGTTTTAAAACAAGGAGGCATGGCAGAGGGGCATCAGAGAGGAGAAAGTGTTCATTGTATGACAGGCAGGAAGTAGAGAGACAGATCCAGAGATGACAGAGAGAAGGTAGGCTGTTCCAAGCCAATCCCTCGGGGACCCAACCTTTCCAACCAGACTTTACCTTCCATCCTCACATTACGTATAAACTCAGTGCACTAACTCACTGATTTGAAGCTCAGTATCTTACTCACTCCTATGATTCAATTGCCTTCCAAAAGCCCCCACCTATGAGCACATGAGACTTTGGGAAACATCTAGGTATAAACCATGACATTCTACCCATGGGCCGTAAAAGACTCATTGACATCTTTTAAGAGTCACTAAAGTCTTAAGAGTTTCAGCAGTGCTGAAAAGTTCAGTTACAAAGTTGTCTTAAGATTGATAGCAAACTCTTTTCTGTAAACCTCCAGAAAACATTAAAAAGAAAGTGAAACACTTCCAACACACGAAGGTACTGGGTACATGTTCCTATTCCCAAAAGGAGAAATAAAGGCCAGGAATATACATTATGGGCACAGAGCCTGCCTGGCAAATGTGAAGTCATGAATTGGATTCCTGGATAAAAAAAAAAATAATGATAAAGAAAGGAGATACAGAGGAATGAGATGAAAGAAGACTAAAATCCAACAAAGTGAATATTAAATGTCATAGTTTCATGTCCAGCACCCCGGGTAAATTGTGAAATACGAAATCCAAATGGTTTGAGTGGTCCTGCTTCCACTACACTGCTGGTGGCTGCGCCACTCGTGGCTTCTTTGTTGCTTTGGGGATGGCTTCACTCCATCCTTGTGGCTTTGCTCAGACATTCTTTTCCTGGTTTTTTCAGTGTTGTGGGATATCCACAGCATTTTCACCTTCATTCTCATTTCACACACTGTTCTCCCAAGGACACACTACCTGGCCTTCTTGACCTTTGGTTACAATCTAGGTTGAAACCTCCCTGACTCTACCATTCTTGCATTCTGCATGTGTGTAAAATTAGCAATACGTGGATAACCAAGTTATGTCGATAACTAAGTCACCAGTTAAAACAATGACTTCCACACCTGGCTGGTGACTGTGAGACCTCTGAATGCCTGAATGACTTAGCAAAGTACCAATGAGACCTTCTACAACAACATGTCCTGAGATTCAGTTCTCAAAGAAAAGTCTTGCAGCCTTGAACCCTGTCTCCATGAAGGGAGGACTTCTACTATTTCCCAGAACAGCCTCAAGCTATTTTTTCCTACTGTCTTCCTGTAAAGTTCTAAGCTTCTTTTTAATTATAATCTTTTCAGTAGTCAAGCCCAAACATTATGTGAGCTTCCTTTCTGGCCAAACTAAAAAAACTTTTTAAAACATTTAGCTGGCTGGTTGCTCTTAATTTTCAAGGTAGAGCTGGCTAAAGGCTTCTACAGTATTCAAATCTGAATACTGAAGTTTGGCAGCCTGACGTTTGGCAGCCTGAAGTTTGGCAGAAGATTCATTAGCCTCCTGCCCTTTACATGTACATGAGTAAAAGAGAGGTACATTTTCTATCAGAGAATGATACACATGGCATGGAGCTAAACTACCAGTGTTCTCATCCCCATCTGGAATCTCTTGAGTGTTGTCTTTTCCTTATGTGTTTCCATCAGCATTGTGTTCTCAGTTCTGGCTACAATCTCCCATCGAACCTGGTTTTACAATATTCTATGACTCCTCTAAGTGGCATCTCCAAGCCTTTCCAAACTCTTCATGTCAACAAGTTTGAGAGACCCCTGCACCACATGGTCAAGTAGTCACAGCAAGGAACCTACTTCCCTGCTACCAAAATCTGTATGAGCTCACATTAATGCTCACATTAGTGAGCATCTTACCCTCATGATGCAGTCACCTCCCAAAAGGTCCACCTATGAGCACATGAGATTTTGGAAAGGCATCTAGATATAAACCATAACATTCTGTCCTATCTCCTGAAAACTCAGGCCTTATGTATACTTTTCTCAAAGCATACTCTAAGAACCCTAATGTATCTTTTCTCAAAACTTTGAAGCAAGTCTGAAGAAATACTATATTCCCTATCCATATCACATAAATAATTAAAATGAATAGTAACCAGCATATTAGAGGATCTTATAAATCCTACCTAAAAGAATGATATTAAACTGTTTTATTACAGTTCTTATTTTAATCAATTGTTCCATCCCTGTGACAAAATACCTGATGTAATTTCAACCTGAAGTGTCTCTATCCAAACTATTAAAACAAACGTGGAAAACAATAAGTATTCTTCCCCCATACCTTCGAAAATCACAACAAATATTAGCTATCATGTTAATGACTTGTGAATCCCATGCAATAGAACTCAAAACCCACTTAACTATATTTTATCCAGTTTTTTGTGTGTGTTTATCAGCTTTTTCCCTGAGACAAAATGCCTGAGCTAGTCAACTTAGAGGAGAAAAGAGTTATTTTGGCTGATAGTTTCAAGATCTCAATTCATATGTTACATAAATAATATCAAAATCTCCAAACATGATATGAGAAATATTATATCTTCTAACCTGTTGCATGACTTACATGCTGATTTCATGTCTGCTAAAAATTGAAGAATGAATTTGAAAGACAACAGAGGTTAAGAGTAAGAAATATTTATTGAGAAATAGAAAGTTCTTGTCAGAGAGACAAGAGAGGGTGCAGATGAGTTGCCATAGGGACTCCATTTTACAGGGAAATTATATAAACACCCATGTGGGTACGACATGGGTTATAGATATGATTAATGAATAAGGAGACAGCTATAGTTGCCTAGGTAATAGTGCTTCAAAGGATGCATGGAAAGAACAAAGAATTTTATTTGGTTACTCACTGGAGTGACTGATGACTATCGAGGCTTTAGTAGGTCTGTTGTTTGTCGTTCAAGGAAGTACACAGGGCTTGTCATCTCATCTTTGTCTTGAGGTCTGGTCTTGAACAGGTGTGTGTCCAGTTCCCTCTTGGGGCCTAGCCATATCCGCCTGTGTCCTGTCTCTTTTAGAGGCTAACCTCATCTACTGCCTATAATATCTTTGTCTAGCTGAGCTGGCCATAACTCGTGATTACTTAGCCCTTTTTCTCTAGGTCTGTGCTATGGCAGAGCGCATGGTGTGAGTGCATGATCAGCAGAGCTTTTCACTGGTTGCCAGCAAGCAAGAGGGGAGATAGAGCCAGAGTCCTAATATTCCATTCAAAGATGTATGTCCAGAGCCCTCCCTGCCTCCTACTAGATCATTTATTACCTTTTCTTAAAAAATAATACAATAGAACAGTAGAAATTATAGAGGATTTCAGTAAACACAATGACAGGCATTCAACAATGGTTGTGATATTGTATATTGTTGTCTTCAAATTAGTTGTTCACATTACCATATGTAAGCATACAAAACTGATCAAATAATAAACATTAAATATCCTTTCCAATAAACCAACAAAAATCAGCAGTATTATTATCCCAGGTGCAGTTTCCTTTATTATCTTACAGGTTGCACCACCTGCTAATAGTGAAACAACTCATTCGCCAAACCTTTAACACATGACCATTTGAGGATGCTGAAAGCCCAAACCATAACAACATTTCACTAATAAAATTGTTAAATATTGCAAGTAAAAATTAATCTGCTCGAAAAAAATCAGATTCTAGATCAGGAATGGTGAACCTTTGAGACACCAACTGTCCAACCCAAAACCCACTTATCCATCACACAGGGCCAACACCACAGTGAAACCTGAAACAGAGGTTTTGGCTTAGAAAAATCAACTTGTACATTAACATCTTTTATCTAAAAATAAAAGCAAATAATATGTGCCATAGGTTTTCCACCACTGTTCTAGGTGTTTTGACTGACTCCTCTTTATTTTAATTAAAGCAATGAGAACCCTTAAATTAGTTTCTAAATTAAAGTCCTGAGGATTAGTTTGAGAGTTTGAAGGCAATCATTTATATCTTCAATGCTTTGTATCTTAAATCAATGTCCACCATTGATCTTTTTAAAGGATTGCTATTTCTAAAATTATTTAAATAAATTAACATAGGTGGCCAGAATTTAATTAAAAAGTTAGTGTAGTGAATATTTTATGATACTAGGATGCTCATTATTAGGGGAAGATATTTTTAAAAGCTGTCTAGAAATCTCAGTAGAATCAACAGTAGCAAAGATTCAATTTATTATTTTTACATTTTGCTCTGATCATTGGAGGAGTTACTTTATACCTACTGTGTGCCTGGGCCTTTGACACTTGAGAGTCCTCACAAAAGGATGCTAAGAGCTTTTAATCATCGTGCAGCTGCGCACTACTAAATGATCATGAGAGGAGACTCGCGATGAAGATAAATCAAACCACTTCCTAAGAAGTACTTTCTTCTGATCTTGTCTTGATCTTAGGGAAGAGATAAGTATGGACCAATTTTTCTTTCAAGCTAAGTTAAGTACAACTTTCAAGAAACAAATGCTAAGAATTCACAATTATGTTTCTACCAAAGAATTTCCAAATTCTCTAAAGCCGGTTAAATAAATCAAAAAACAAGTTAATGTCTGTTAATACCATCAAGTTAATACACATTGATGTTAAAAGTGTCTGTTACTGAATCCACACAGCACAGTTGGGCAAGAGGACACTTAAAGTTTCCATCAGCTTCTCAGTGAATTGGGCTAAAATTGGGAAACAAGCGTGTAAGGAGGAACTCATTATGTAATGAAAAGAAGAAACTTAGAATATGAGAATGCTTGAAAATCTTTATATCTAAAAGAAGTCCCATCAGATGTCTCCTGTTGTCTTTTTCAAAGATTTTTTATTTATAAATGAATGCCACTGTAGTATAGAACTATAAATCTGACAAAAATATTTATCATTCATTCACATGTTAAGTGATATTTCCCCATAGTTTATACAAGATCAAACACAATGATTTGAAAAACTAGAATGACTTTTCAAATTTTTGGTCCCTTCTCTTATTCAGTTATACTCCTTTTACACATATTGACCCATTAAAAACAAAAAGAAATTAGGGCCAGCCAAATAGCTCAGTGGATTAAAGTGCCTGGTAGCAGGCTTGAGGTCAGGGGTTCCATCTCCAGGCCTGATGTGCTGGCTTCACTTCTGGGGGCTCACTGAGATGGCAATTGACACTGGGTATGGTGGCACACACCTGTAATCCCAGCTCTTGGGAGGCTATAAACAGGTAGATCACTACGAGTCTGATCTAGCAGTGAGATCCTGAACACCCTGTAGACCCTTCCCCCCAAAAAAAGGAAATTAATGAAGACCTACTTTGTATTGCCAATCCCTGACTTGAAGACAAGATCTGAACACAAAAATAGTTGAACATAGTTTTCAAACAATCACACAGAAAGACTTATACATTCAGAGCAGAGATTTTGAACTAAAAGCCCATTTTAGTTCACTGCCTCAGATTTACTTTTGTTTGAAACAGTCATTTGTATTTAACTCAGTCACCAATCAAATGCTAACTATTCATTTTCACGCTACAATTACTATTATAACTCAATAATATATTTTATTGATTTTATTCAGACATATAAGCTGTTAGGTGACTCAGCAGACTTACCAAACTCTGCATGTTCCCTCACAGAACATGATCTCTTGGGCTAACCCTTCCCCTCGCCTGGAACTACTTCAAATCCTTCCCTGCCCTGGATCCCTACACAGCATCCTTACTGTGTGGTGAGACTGGGTGCTACATCTGTGCAGAAATGTTAGCCCTGACTACATCCATCTGGTATGCTGGGAAGCAATGTACTTTGCATGCAGTCACCCTTTCATCTTCCTTCCTATTCAAAGGAAACATTCCCCTCCCTCTGTAACCTCATCCTCTAGTTTACTATTCCTTGACTCTTCTCAGCATCTGTAGAGCATCACTAGCTCCTCTCTTTTGGAGATTTCTTCTCTGACCCAGAATTCAAACCCATGTCTTGTACTTTATCCTCAGTACCGTAACATGTCTACACTACTGTACAGTTGAAGTTGGTGGTTCTGAAAACTTCAAAGGAAATAAAAAACCTCACTATTCTCTCTCATCAAAACATGAAAATATACTAAATGGTATTAGACATTGTTATAGTTTGGAGCTAGTTGTCCCCCCACAGTCTCATGCAATCATGGGGCAGGGACTTCTAGAGTTTGAAACTGACTCATAATCCACTGGGATTATGTGTTTTAGTACTGATGGGATTATGGGGTCTGAGTACCGCTGGGATTATGGGTGTGGCCTGAGACATATAGCCTGAGGCAGAGAGCCTAAATGGACTGCAAGAGAGATAGAGAAACTCTCTGCTGCCCTGGTTGGTCAGTTGCCTCTGTCGCCATTTTGTCGCTGTTCCAACACCATAAACTACTGCCTTCTGCCATGTGCCAGTCTGCCTTGGAGCTGGCCAAATATGGACTGAAACCTCTAGTAACCGTGAGCTGAATAAACCTTTCCTTCCTTCATTTTGGGTGTCAGATATTTGTCTCAGCAACAAGAGAAGAGTAACTGAGACAGACATATGTTCAATACATAGGATTTCTCTTTAAATTTGAAATTATAGGAGGAGCTTCCTCAAAGGAGAGAAAAATCAAAAGCAAAACTGGAAATTTGTCACTCCATTATCCTACTCCAGAGTAAACTAGGTGGGATGAGAGGCAAGTATACTAAGTAGCAGAAACCATGGGCTGGCCACTCTGTTGCACTTAATCACCTTTTTTATTTTATTTTTAATTTATTTTTGTGTGTGTATGTTATTCTTAACATTTATTTTTTTCATTTTATTTTGTATTTTATTAATTTCAATGAGAAAAAAATGGCAATGAGACGGTTTCAAAACACATCGGTAGGATAACCACAATAATCAATACAATGCATATTGTTATCTTCATAGTAGTTGTTCAAAGTACAAGATGCAGATATAAGTTTTCTAAAGACTATTGGAACAATTTCTTTGAATTGAACTAAGAGAAAATAGTTGTATGTATAGTCCAATATTCCATAATAGTAGTGGGT
>PVKN010043316.1:0-10255 GCA_004027915.1 Capromys pilorides | reverse complement strand
TTCAGCATTTTGTTTCAAGTCACACTCAATCAACTGATAGATCATTACACTATACTCACTTATTATTGTATTCACTTGGAATACATCTACTTGTTTTAGTTACTAAAAATTCTTTTATTACAGCAACTCCATACTAAAGTTACAATATTAATCCATTTTTAGTCTCTCTGAATTTTAAATGAGAAGGAAGAGCAAAGATCTCAGTACATTAAAATAGGGGGAAAAAAAAGATTTCAAAACCAAAAGGTGAAACAATCCTAAATATACAAAGGAATTAAACACTTAAAATAATCTTTGAGAAATAAAAGACAATAGTTTTTAAAAAATTTAATGTATTTGGTGCAGGGTCTCACTACACAGATTAGACTTGTATTGATCCTCCTCTTTTCAGCTTCCCCAAAACTGGGATTACACGCATGTGCCACCATGCCTGGACTCTGTCCATGGCTCAGCAAGCCTGTGGGTAGGGATGTCATGACATGCGGTACCCAGGGTCGAAGCCAGGTCCCTACACTTGCCTAAGCCTGAGCTTAGTCAACTGAGCTATCTTGCCAGCCTGACAGTAGCTTCTGAAGATTGAAAATAACCATACAATAAATTGACAGCTATCATATGTGATAAAAACATGTTTTCTTTTTTAACATTTTTAAAAAATTACTTTAAAGAGAGTATACTAATAATTGATATGACACTGGAAATGGTACACATGCAGAAGACCAAGATGATAGGTATTCAAGCATAGTTTTTGTATTGCACAATGCTGCACTCACTATAGTTGTTTAGATCCCAGACATCAGCATACAGAGTTAGTCGAGGTGAGAATTCTACACATTAACTGCTATTTTCAAAATAACTGATGGAAATTTTTTAGTACAATCACCTCAGGTATCCTGCCCAAGAAACAGATATGAAAATAAAAAATAGATAATATATCAACCATTATTAACCAACTATCCTAGTTTTGAAAATCTATAACACATGTATTGTATATTACCTTGCTTCTCTGTTTGTTTCAGATTTTTTCTTTGCTTTTGTTTTTACTTTCCAAAATAAAATTTAAAAAATGAAAGCATGTTTTATAATAAATAATGGTAGGATATTTAAGAATGAATAGCTTTATTTAGATACAGTCTTTGGACATGCTCGGTTATTAATACATGATTCCTATATTTCCTTTTGTTACTAGGAATATATTGCTTCTTATAACATACTGGCATATGGTCTTTTGATCTGCGATAACAGCCACAACATCTCTCCCTATTCGTGATGCTCATAATCGCGACTGTTGGTGAAGCAAGTACTCTGACTCTGCCCTGCACTATGCCAACAGGTTGGGGCCACACCATCTCTATGTTATGTATTTAATGACTCTAAAATGCTTGACCTGACAGAAGTCAGGTAATCACAGGCTCTATTACTTACTATCAGGTTATCATTGGGCAAGGCTTTTCATTTCTCAGTATATTCCAGAACTCATGTGTTCAGGAAACAAATTTTGCAACTCTTCCTTAATCTCCTACATTTACTAAGTAGAATAACTGAGAGATTTGTGTTTGCTTTGTTTGTCACCACTGTCTTAAGTGTAGTTACCAAAGACCCAGAGTTTATGAATACTGAACAATTGTGTTAACGAGCTTTGACCACAGAACCTACATGATCTGATCAAATCATAACCTTATTTTATGTTGTTTCCACTTAGAGGGAATTAAGTGAACACACAGCCCATAGTGCTATGTGGCTGAATGACACTTACATAGCATATATGTATTTTACAAAAGACAAGCAAAACTTTCTTGTGTACTGGAAGACTATCTAGCATGTTAGCACTTTACACTCAGGGAACACTAAAATATGAATGACTGACAAGCACAAAAATGTGAACAGTATGCTTGGAAACTTATTCTTTGGATGGAAACTGAAAGAGAAGCACAGATTGTCACTCTGTTTGACCTCAGCTCAGAATGTTCATGACAGGTTAAAATTTTTTCACTACTCTGCACATTCCTGTAAATGACTATAAAAATGACATGAATCCTTGATGTCAGAAATGAATTTGACCCTGTAGGCTAATTTGCAAGAGTGAAATTTAAAAGTAATAGAATTGACTCCAGGATGTCATCTTCTTGCCTTCTCTTGATTTAAAAGTCCTCTATGGATTCATTGATGTATTAATAGAGAGACTCTAAAGAAATAGAACCCAGAGTCATACATATATTACACAGAGAAAGAGAACCTTCATATGTCATAGGGGCTAGGACATCTGATTACTGAAGCTGACAAGGTTTAAGTTCTGTAAAAGCAGTTAGTTGATCATGTTGCTTCCTGCTGAAGACTGAAGAAGGCAGGAGAACCAAGAGGAGCTGAAGCGTCAATGCAAATCAGACCAGTATCCCCATACATTAGTAAGGCCAGAGTTTCTCCCAAACATGGGAAGGCCAGCTTTTTGGTTCTATTCATTTCATTAGTTAATTGAATGGGACCCACTTACGCTAGGGAAATATCTAACTCCGTTTACTGCCCAAAGAATCTCACTCAAAACATTCACAAGAACCCAAACAAAATCTTAGAACCTATTTCTGTTGTTGCTGTTGTTTTGTTAGCACCTAAAGCCATCCACCACTACTGACATCGCATGTTTTTATTCTCTCATTTGCCTTAGTTGTGTGCCTTTGCTCAGACATAGGACAACTTTGCGCACAGCTATGATTTTATAGTCATGAGAGCTTGTTCTCCACCCTAGAGGTCTAAAAGGCTGAAAAAAGTCTAAAACTATTACAAGTACTTGTGATAGGGCAGATGTTATCATGTATGACCTCATACATGATATGTTTACCCCTAATTTGAGTTAACAGAGCTGGCTGTACTATTTAAACCTTGAGGTGCCAAAGGTATAGAATTAACTGGCCCCAAATGTCAATCATGGTAAATACTTCATTCTGAGTGAAATCTGTGGCTCTCATTTGAGCAACTGTGTTTCTAGCCTTCTGACTTACAGCTGCTAACTGGCCAGTCTTTTTTGCGCTGGTCTTTCCCATTAGGAGAAGAGATTAAGCAAATTGGAAATATTTGGAGTACAGCAAATTATTAGCTCATGTATTTATGGAGGCTGCAGAGGTCTTTAGTTTTCTAAGGGCATAACACAGATGAATATTTTTTATCCAGCTTGTTTGGAAAATTCCAAGGCTAGCTGTGGAAAGGAAAGAGTTCTCAGTGAACAAAAGTGATTTTGTTCTCAATTTGATATAGATGGATGTGAATTTGGTGCCTTTGAAAGGAATACTGGCATGTCAGTGTTTGCTAAGTTACCTCTCCCCTTTTGCAGTTTTTCTGTGAAACTAATTCAGTTCCTGAGTTAAATTGCTTTAAGAGCAGCACTATTTTTTTTCTAAAAATTAAACACGTTTAACTTTAGTTTTAAGTATATTGTTAGACTGAGATATGATTGTAGATTTAAGGCATAAATTATGTAAGCTTTAAATCTGAAAATGTATAAAGAAATATATCTTCCCTAAAACAGCACCACACAGAAAATAAGGGTCTAAGAGACTTGAAATGGAAATATTGTATTTAACTTATCTACTATTCAAAAGTAAAGATGAGAGATCCTGAAGCGACCAGGTGGTCAGAAATTGAAGAACAAACCACAGTGTTGGGAAATGAAGAGTTACAGTGGTGAGTCACCTATCTCCATGGTTCCCAGTGACCTCTTGTGAAGGTTCCAAATCTTCTTATTATGATTATAAGACTCTCAATGGTGTGTTCTTCCATTAGATCTATAGTTTCAACCCCAGCTAGGTGCCCACATGGATCTTAAAACAATTGCTCTGAATATGTCTGGATTCTTAAAACTTACTTTAAACATTGTGCCACTGAGAAACCTCTCTTCAGTGTCTATTTTCTATAGAAAATCTTACTTGTTCTGTGGTATCCTTCAACTTTCAGCTTAGATACATATCCCACTGCAAAGGAGTGTGTTGACAGATGCGTATGCTATGAGTTCCCTTATTTATCTTCTGAGAGCTCATAGAATCTTACAGCTTCATTTTTCTATTTAAGCTATAAGTATTTTTCTTTTCTTCCCCTGCTGTCTCTTACTAAGGACTTCTCTGACAATAAGAATCCGGTTTTTAAGATGACAAGGACTTCTGCTGGTACATTTTTGTAATCCCCAATATCTCTGTAAGGAGCATGAAGCGTGACTCCACTTAAGTCGTGCCCATGTGTATGCTGGAGTACTCTTTCCTAAATGTCTTTATGAGGTACGACTAAAATTAGGGTGAATGTTGCTTACCAGCATCCCACAAGGAAAGGCCAGTGTCATAAATACACGACCTGCCACTCATCCACCTGCCTCATCAGATCTGGCACTGTGTGATGTCAGGCTCCTCCCCAAAGTCACAACCACCATGATAAGGAGACATTTTGAATCCGTTAGGACATTGGGGAAAGCAGGAGAGTGTAGCTAAAGACCCTCAGGAAAAAGAACTCCAGAGTTGCTGCAGAAAGTGGCAAAGACAATGGGATGAATGTAATCAGAGTACAGGAGATGTTCAAGGGGAATAATGCTGAAGAATCTGTTACTGTAATAAGTAAAGAAACTGTAATCATTCACCATACTCATCAATTATACCTTGTACATATAATTAATACTGACAAATGCCTGTGTCAAGTTGGTAAAATTAATAAATAAATAAATAAATAAATAAATAAATAAATAAAGGAAGAGGAATGCTATTGCATGAAACGAGAGAATAGACTACAGCTTTGCTTCAGCTAATTGCTGGAAAACTAGCCAAGATTCTGTCGTAAGTTTTCTCTCTTCTATCCTCTCACAGTCTGATGTATATTTTCTAT
This sequence comes from Capromys pilorides, assembly GCA_004027915.1. NCBI lineage: Eukaryota > Metazoa > Chordata > Mammalia > Rodentia > Capromyidae > Capromys > Capromys pilorides. The sequence continues at coordinate 5,401 of PVKN010043316.1, read as the reverse complement.
GATAATGAGATTTGCGTGTCTTTTAGATAACTGCCCACATATAGTTCAGCCATCTATTTGAAAGTTAATTGCTGTTTTGTAAGTTTCAAGTGGCACTAGTTTTGCCAGCTGATGACTTCCAGTCTATCAAATACACCTGGGGCTGACACTCTGTTCCATTACACAGTGGTGGCCACAATTATAATCTTACATGTGGGCATAGATTAGAGAATGAGAGTGGTAAAACTGCAAAGAACTGTGAGCTTTCTTTGTTGACACACAGAACATCAGTGTGGGCCAGGGTTTATGTCCATTCTGGCTCCTCTATACTTGATAGCAAGGTAAAAATTATTACTGTTTAGGATAGCAACTCCCACATATATCCAATTGACAAAAGTTACATTTTATTAAACAATGGAAGAAACATGGGTCACTCTGCTTCTGATTGAGAAATTAGTTTGTAATATTTTAAAATAATGGAAGAGACAGTAGTGAAGGATGAGTTGATTTGGTATCTGTCCTCTTAGAATTTTTCAAATGTTTCTTTTTATAAAACATAATCACAAAATAAAAGGCAAAATATCTGTGCTCATAAAATATAGGGAACATCATTTGACATTTTAACTTACTTCTTGATCTAGAAAGCATTTGTCACTTAATACACAGTTGGGTAACACTACTCCTGCCCTTTTGTGCAGTGCTGGGATGTGACTGGATCATTCCAAGGCAAGCAGTCTCCCTCCAAGTGGCAACCTCAGGCTGGTGTGACCCTTTTTCTGTAAAATTGTCTAAGTCCTTGACATTTCACATATAAGGGACAGAAAAAAAGTGGATTCCAGAAAATAGTGAAAGTACTTTAGACTCAAAAGATGCTATTGATTTACATCGAGCAACCTGGGGCTTCTAAAAGCGCGTTGTAAATTCCTAAGCACAGTAGGGCTCTGTCAGTCTTTGCAGGAGGTGACTCAGAAGCACCCTGGGTAGTGTTTGCTATCTGTAGGTTCTACAGGAATCAGAACATAGCATTGATTGTTCCTGCTGAACATGTTCTGTGCACAGTGATTTTTACAGTGTGAGTCTGCCCCAGGCTTTGTGCCTGTAGAGCTTGACCAGCAGTGGGATACGAGTCCCACCGGTCTCTGAGTGCCTCCCTGGGGAAAGCAGAAAAACAGCTCCAGCCTGGAGCGCACCCACCCATGGAAAGAAATTGCTGGGCCTCACCAGGTGTCTTGGCTAATGTGAGGTCACTTTATTCCTATTCTCCTTCTTGCCTGCTGAGTTCATTCTTCTTATAAATAATAGTGCTCACTCTCATTTCATAGCTCTTTTCCTGAAAACATAGCACCAGGGCACATATAGAATGGAAAACACAGCATCTTTTCTCATAGCATAGCAATTGGGCTATATCATACAGAAAGCACCACTCCTGAAGATGTATTTGCTAATCTAAGAATCTAATATTTTAATGAAACAGAATTACACAGTTGGATTAAATATCATTGCTTGATCTTTTTGCACTGGGAAACTAACAGATTACTTTAAATCTGGATGCCAAACATGACTTCATGCAATATAATGAATTGTAATTAGCATGTAGTAAGTGAGTACTGCAGAGCCCAAATGCTCATTAAGCCTACACTTTTTCTGTGTACTCCATTTATACTCTACCTGCCCAATTGCACATTGACTGGTCACTGCTTTTGTTTGTTAATTCATGGCATGTAGTTCTTTTTTCTGTTTTTCATCTCATGAGTCTTAGCACTTTGCACAATTCTTGGTACATGGTAGGTAATTTGGAAGCAGTGGCTACATGAAGGGATTTGACTAACATCACGATAGTGGGTAGAATTATGGCTCTTCTCCAAACCTTCACACAATGCAATTAAAATATATGATGAACATTTGATGTTTTAAGATGTGTTAGAATTAAAGCATACTTCCAGGCTGGTGAGATGGCTCAGCGGTCTAAAGCACCTGCTTAGGCAAGCTGAGACAACCACAGGGACCGTGGTTTGATCTCCTGCACCACATGCTATGCCAGCCCACCCCACCCTCAAAGGAGGCTGAGACAATCATGATATATATATATATATATATATATATATATATATATATATATATAATCTCCCTCAAACCCTGCCTCTTCACACAAACTCATCTTATCCTTCTTGCCACTTTCTGAGGCATCTCCAGAGTTCTCTTTTCTGCATGTCTTTATAAGGAAAGATCAAAAATGCAGTGAGCACTACTGCCAAGTGCCGTTCAACAAAAAGGTGACTCTTAAAATCATACAAAGAGAGCATCCTCATCCACCTAAGTCACTGGATCTGGAACCACAGGCCTCTGACTCTTCCTCAAGGTCAAAGGGATTATGAAGAAACATTTTTAAATAATTTGGGACATCACTGCAGCTAGAACAGTGCAACCTCAGACACTGGAAGCTGGAGAAGGCAATGAGACATACTGTACCATCCTGCTCAAGGAGCGCTGCCCTTACCCACTTCAATTTTAACCATTTCAGAAGTGTAATCTCCAAACTTCCCAGACTCTTGGGGACTGTATATGTGGCCTTATGCATGTTGGCTAATTGGTGTTCCACAGAGCTAAAGAGTTGAGGAGTCCAATGTAACATCTCTCAGTATCATATGAAGTAAAATATAGTAAAAATAGATTGATTTTGGACTTCAGATGACTCTGTAACCTACTCCAACATAGGATGTTTGTATCTTAGAACATTCCTAAACTGTATTAAATGCTTTTGTTTGTTTAATGGAAAAAGAAATAAAGACTGTCATATGTATAACTTCCAAGGGCACTTGGAAGTGAAGAATGAAATTACTAAGTGTAAATCATTCATTGTAAGTCATCAGACATAGAGTGGAATACATGCACTATAGCAGAGACTGCCATTTTGCAGAATAAATGGATAACTATGATGGGCATCAGGCCTACATGACCTGTAAAATTTCCATTGAGTTTGAGTGGTCATTAGTCCTGCAATTGACCTCTCATGTAGGGAAATGTTTACACTCATAAGCACAGTAGGAAAGTGGCACTTCAGCCTGCATCAAAGTTGTGAACACATAGGCTACAACAAGCAGCCTTGCAAAGCTATGGGTGGCACAGCATAGTGCTCAGAATGGTGACACTAGGTATCCTAGATCTGCCCTGGAGAGAGATGACTTTCAGATCCTCATAGTTTAAGATTCATGCAAACCTGTAGTGCCTCTACCTACTCAATTTTAAAAGAAAACGAAGCTCTGAAGATGCGATGTGTAAATATATCCACTGCTCATGCAGCTGATCTTTTCTGAGTATGATAAAATATTACTTGTTATGAATATGATTTGCAATATGCATGCACAGCAATGCATATGGAGAGTTCTCTAGCATGCTTTTCAGCCCAGTTACATGAAGTAGAAACCTCTTTAAGCCTATAGAAAAATATCTAAGATGGAAGAATTTGAGCAGTATTATAGAAGACAAGAGACTTCAACTAGATTCTGCATTATATAAGGATGGTAATTACACTACACTCAGTGATTGATAGTGAGATTCTCCCTACCAAATATTCAATGGGACAATAAGTGTGGCTATGGGAAGTGAGTTGTATTATGGTCATTATAGCTAATTTACTATTAGGAGGTGGGATCTGGGGAGAAGAGGCCAGTTTCTGTGCACGTGACCCAGAAGGCTGCCTCCATTTCTGGTTTCTCCCTTGACATTCTGTTTCTTGCATTCCACTGTATGGGAAACATTTCCAAAGCCTTCCTAATGTGGAGCCAGCTTGCTGTGGGCTAAAATGATGAGTTCAGTAAATATCTCTTTTTGGCTGTCGGTTCTGGGTACAGAAGATGTGGCTCACCAGTTTATCCCAAGCCTGTGTACAGGGTCTTTTCCATGGATATCATCTCCCAAAAGCTCTTGCTGGAAGGTACTCAAGAAGCACATGGATTTCCAATCTTATTTTTTTAAGAAAATCAGAGTGCAAAAGGCTCATTTACAACTTTTAAGGATGATCTGTCAAGCCACCTTTGTCATAGTCTGTATCACCTTGGTAGATGAGTCTAGATGTCTCCCCTGTTGCCATAAACTTTAAATAACATTCAAGTCACCTTATCTTGGGTTCTACCTTTATGAAATGAGAGCATTTTGAATGCTGTTCTTAATGGCTTGATTTTGTAAAGTGGTAATAATGTTCACTATAATTATGTAAACCCTATAAATATTACTTCCCTTTCCTGTTTAAAAGGAGCATAACAAAATCTGTAACACATAAACAAAGTGTGGGATGCAAGTACTGCTCCATAGTGGTATGCAGGGTACTCTTATCCATCTCTCAGTCACAGCAAGCTCCCATGCTTGGCTTCGTGTACTGACACCAACTGTGTGCAGATTTCTGGAATAGGAATATGATGTTTTACTGTATCCATTTCATGATTGATCTCCCCAGCGCTGCCATTATTTAAATGGAATTAACCTGTTTCTTCTATTGGTGTTTTATAGATAGACTGTCATTTTAGTGTCACTCAGAGCATTCTATCTTCACTAAAATATTGTTTATTTTCTTGGGAAATGATGTCAGGAGCAAGATGCACAGCAGTAAGGCAAATATCTTTCTTCCAATGAAGGGAGTTAATTTTTTTTTAAAGAGTAATGATTCTGTAAAATTGTAGCATGAGAAAAATGAGGCTGGATATTTGGGTAGTGTTGATTAGAAGCTAGAAAACAATTGTGTGCTGCAGGAATTGATTTATGGCTCCCTCTTAATGCACACATTGAATTTATTTACTCCAGAAGGAAACCATAGACAAATGCATAATTCACAACATTTAGAAATATACTGGTGATAAAGCAGCTCATGTTACCAAGAGAACAGCAGAATAGGTATTCTACATCTGATTGAACCATTTGCAGCATGTTAATGCTGCTCTTTTTATTATCATGAGTGATTTTAATGCTTTTTAATAACTCTTTCTTTCTTAATAATATCTGTGTGAGATATTATGTGCATTGAAAACAAGATTTGGGAAAGCTGGGTTTGAGAGTAGCTCCTTGACTTTTCAAAAATAGAATTTATTATTCTGATTCCATGAAGTTTAATCTTCATAGCCACAAAAATTTTATAATATTGCAGGTTCTGGGAAGAAATTTTTAAACATGTTAATGTGAAAACTATAATTATTAGGATGGAAATATTGGTTCAGCACTACTATGATATAGTGTCTCTCAAACATATGGAAATATGTGTGTGTGTACATATATATATACATATATATATATATTTATATATATGTATTACATGTATATATACATATGTCTTATGATATTTAAAAATTGAGATATATCTTTCAACACTAAACACAAGTAGGACCTGGGGTGGTTGGTTGATTACTTGGTTAAGTGCTTATCTGGTTAGTTT
>PVKN010043315.1:0-10256 GCA_004027915.1 Capromys pilorides | reverse complement strand
GTTCTATATCCATGGATTCAACTAACCCAGATTAAAAAAAAATTACCAAGGGTTGTGTACTATAGGTTAGTGGTGAGTATGCCTGTCTAGCAGTATCACAGAAAGAAAAAAGAAAAGAAACAATCTACATTAAACATAAATACACTAATTTTTTTCTTATAAATAAACTAGAGATAAAGTGCCTGAGTTATATGAAAAACAAAACAAACAATCACCACTCAATATGAATGGCTTGAATGCCTGTGGGTTCTGGCACCTATGTGAGTATGGGGTGGGGGTAGGAGTGAACTGTCCTGGAACCAGTCCCCAAGGAGATTGAGGGTGATTATACACATATATCTGTGCTACTCAAAGTGTTTATCCACAGACCGCTCCCAGTCTCTGATCAGGGAGGGAGCTTTATACTAGCATGAATTATCAATCAAGACTCTAAACAAAAAACAAAAAACAAGGCTCTGCTTCATTCACTGAGAAAATCTAGTTACCAGAAAGCAGAAGAGAAAAGAAAAGGAGGGAAAAAGCAAGAGCTGAATAAACAATACAATTAGTGATAAATTTGATTTAAATTTTGACATATTTCTTATCTCACTGCAGACCTTTAATAACCAGATTATGGACCAGCAATGTTCTTTATTACAGAAGTCTTCCCAAAAGCCTGACGGTCAGTTAAGATAACTGAACTTATTTTTACGAAGCACTTACGTTGGGATAGTACTCCATTACAAGCAAGTATTCCATGCGCCCATCTGCAGTGATTCTCTCATCTCCAACTATAAAGCGAGCTATATTGTCATGTTCCATCAAAGGCACTCGGTAAATATTTTTTTCATTGATAAAATTCTGACGATTTGCAAAAGAAAACACCTTTACAGCAACTGGACGCTCATCCAAAGAACCTTTATATACTGCTCCGTATCGACCTCGGCCAATCAACTGTAAGTTTGTAAAAGGCAAGGTATTAATTCATATAAGAATTGAACAACCAAACATTAAATATCAAGTAAATGATATGCAATAGCTCTCTACTGCTTATAGTTTAATACACTATCAAAAAAACTACTGTACTCCATAACTGGTATGACTGATGAAGCTCCAACTTAGCCCTCTCACAAACAACATGTATCAACTTCGGACAAAATTAAAAACAAAACAAAAATAATCTATAAGCACTAAAGAATAAATGAAAGCTAATTTTTTTTTCCTTCTTGAGACAGAGTCTTGTTATGTCATTCTGGCCAGCCTTAAACTCACCATGTAGCCCAGGCTGGTTTTGAAATTTACAACAATCCTCCTGTCTCAGCCTTCCGAGTGCTGGGATTACAGATGTGTGTGACAACATCTAGAACAATAGTAGATTCTTTTTTTTTTTTTAATTTATGTATTTGGTACAGGGTCTCACTATGCAGCTCAGACTCGTAGTGCTCTTCCTATTTCAGCCTTCCCAACACTAGGATTACAGGTGTGCACCACCACACTGGGACTCCAGGGCTGGCTCAGCGAGCCTGGGGGTAGGGCTAGTGCGGCATGTGGCTAAAGTAGATTCTAAGAAGTAATTCTTAGAAGGAAAGAGTGGCATGGGGTGAGATATATATTTTTATGGTTTTCAGCTTGAGGCAGGCTCTAATAAGTTCTGTGCAATGGAGCTAAAAGGTGAGAGAAAATCTGTAATTTTCATCTCTAGGAATCAGAATTTGTAAGAGGCAACAAAACTTGCTGGAAAGTGAGGGGGGAACCCTGAAAGAGAAAACTAGAGAGGGGAAAACCCAATGAAGGCATGGGACAGACTCTAGCTAATGTTAAAATAACTAAGATTTGTAAACGGAAAGTTGACAGTATGATGCAACCAAGGTAACTGCTTACTAAAATAAACAACAAAGAACAAAACTGAGTACAGGGTCTCCACAATACAACATTTACAATATCTGGATACAATTAGAAAATAACTCAGTAAACAAAAAATTAACAAATGTAAACCATTTTTTTCACGTTTGCCTTTTGAGTATTTTTCTTCCATTTTACTCAAACAGAATGGGGATTTACCAACATTTATTTAAAGATTTTTAAAAATGATTATTATTTCTGGATTAAAATTTAATATACAGAATGTCTTCTTCTTCTTCTTTTTTTTTTTTTAAGGTTTTCTCAAGCTAGGCAGCACACATTGTAATCCTGGTGATCTGGGAGGATGAGGCAGGAGAATCTCAAGTTTAAGCCCAGCGTGGGCAACTTATTGAATTAGCAAGATCTGGTCTCAAATAAAAAATCAAAAAAGGCTGGGAATGTAGCTCAGTCAGAAAGCCTTGGCTTCAGGCTAGGGAGATAGCGTGGTGGACTAATTAGATCTGCCAGGAAAGTCCAAGGACCCAGGTTTGGTCCCTGGTACTGCACGCTGAGCCACCCTGAAACCCTGGGTGTGCTGTGCCAGTCACTGAAACCTGACATGGTAGTGCATGCTTGTAATCCTAGCACTCGGGAGGCTGACACAGGAGGATCACTATGAGTCCAAGCTATGTAGTGAGACCCTACACCAAATAAATAAAGATAAATAAATAAAAGGTTAAAAAAAATTTTTAAAATGAAAGCCCTGGCTTCAATTCAGTCTTCGGTAACGTATAACATATGCACATTGCAACAGGTTGTAATCAACGTAATATAGTTAAATTATAGTTAAATGTTTCCTAATGTTTTGGAAACATTTCACTCAATCCTATATAAGATCCCATGCTTTAATTGACATTTCTTTCAATTTAGTAAATTAGACATCTTATTGTACATTTTATTAGCCACATTTACTTCATTTGTAGACTAGCCATTCATATCTTGATCTTTTTTTGGCAGGGTGTTCAGTGTCTTACTACTAGATCAGACTTGTAGTGATCTGCCTGTTTACAGCCTCCCAAGAGCTGGAATGACAAGTGCGTGCCACCACATCTGGTCTCAACTGCTGTCTCAGCGCTCCTGGGGGTGGAGCTGGCACGGCAGGCCTAGGGATCGAATCCCTGGTCCCTGCTGATCTTCCTTATGAACTGTTTTGTTATACTGATTTATAAATGCTACTTATCCATTTTTCTGTGTTGAAATATTTATTTTTTAAATTTGGCTTTTAAACTTTGTACCTTGGGCCGGCGAAATGGCTCAGTGGTCTAAAGTGCCTGCTTAGGCAGCCACAGGGACTGCGGTTCAATCCCTGGAACCACATGCAGTGCCAGCCCCAACCCCAGTGCAGGCTGAGCCAGCCAGAACACAAACAAATAAATAAAAAATGAGGTTTAAAAAATAAAATAAAATAAACTTTAAAAAAAAAACACCACAAACTTTATACCTTATATTTTTTTCACCCAAACTGAAAGTTCTTAAAGTGTTTAATGTAGTTATATCTATTATTTAACAGTTTCTAGTTGAGGGGTCACAGTTATTAAGCCATTTTTAATATGGATCATAAAAACATTTATCACAATAAGACTTTTAAAATAGCCTTGGAAATGTTATCCAATGAAACTAACAAAAGCTGGTGACAATTACAATAGTCTGCAGCCTAAGAACAACCTTACCTCCAACAGTTTCAAATTATCTAAGTCAAGAGTGGGCTCTGAAGCTGCTGCCTCCATCATATTTATACTGTGTAGACCTTGCTTTCGGTCTCCTAGGGGAAAAGGAAAAAGAATTTACTAATGTGTGATTTTCTTAAAATGATCTTGATTATATTTTTGATTATATTATAGTTAGAAAAAACTGCTGAAGGGATAAAACTATTTACTAAAGTAGTAATCATCTTTGACGATGAATTCTGGAGATGCTCCTACTGTGACTTAGTTTAAAGCCAAAAGAAGTTAGTACAAAAGCTTTAAGAAGATTTTATTAAAGTTATGCAAATGAATGAACAGGTTCCTAAAAAACCCATTAAGTAAATGGTATCTGTGATTTGCTTCAAAATAATTCAGAGAATTAGATGAAACAAAATAATTCAGAGATTTAGATGCTGCGTGTGATAACTGCTGAAACTCCTTAGCAGGTATTTTATGTAAGTTTGAAACTTTTTCCAAGAAGTAATGGGAACATCTTTGCTGAAGATAAGAATAGGAGCTATTATAGCCCAGAGATATGTCATGTGTTATTTTTTAGAATTTAGCAGAGATTTGTAAAAACAAGATAAAATATGATTAAATGGCATGTTTCACAAGTCACAGGACAGAGTAATACTTTCGTAAAATTTTACCTGCTACCATTCTGTATCCAAAGCATAAGGCAACTACCAAAACAGCTAATACAGAGACTGACGCCAAAGCAATGATTATTGTCTCATCTCGGTTAAATGAATGAGGTGGACCTAAAAGAAAACAAATTTTAAAATGTCATTTTTTCAAGTAGTTTGTTAAACACTGAGACTGTCCTTTAGAAAGCCTATACTCAATGTATAGTAAAATCAGTAATATTTCCACATGAAAGGAAAGAAAAATTTAACTTGTGATAATTATAAATTATGCATACATTAATCATATATGGTTATCTTTTTTTAGGTTTTGTCCTTTTTTTGTGTATGTGTGCAGGGTCTTACTACCCAGCTCAAACTTGTTTAGCCTCCCCAGCACTGGGATTACACTGTTCACCACCACACCCAGACTTGGTCACTGGCTCAGCATGCCCAGGGGCAGGGCTGGCACTGCATATGGTGCCAGGGATTGAACCCCAGCCCCTGTGCTTGCCTAAGTAGGTGCTTAGTCCACTAAGCTATTTCACTGGCTCTTCATATATAGTATCTTATACAGACTTACCACACAAAAACACATTAGGTCTGGTACTACTTACTGAAATATATGTATCTTGGAATTGTATAAACATGATGGTATGATGTTTAAAAACAGTCTTTAGAATCGCATTGGGTTTTAAGTCCTGGATCTGTAACATCACTCTACCAATGAGACTCAGTAAACTGCTTTACTTCTCTGTGTTTGAGGGCCATGAGCATAGCTCAGAGGCATAAGTGCCTACCTGGCAAGCACAAGGTCCTGATTTTAATTCCCAATACAAAAAACAACAACAAAAACTGGAAATATCTGATACTTTCTGTGCTTCTGCTTCCTGATTTTTAAAAACAGTACTCTGTACCTCATAAGTCAGTTTTGAGGAAGAGATGGAATCCTAAATGCTTAGCAAAGTGGCACATGTATACTACTTTTGCAAAAAGTAGCAGTTACGTTAATTGATATTGACATCATTAATACTGATAAAAACAACACAGCAGAGAGCAGAGCCGGCCAGATAGCTTAGAGGACTAAAGTGCCTAACTAGATAAAGTGCAGTGGCTGGGGTTTGATCTCTGGCTTGCCATGTAGGCTCCACCCCCAGGGCACGCTGACCTGGCAATTGAGACGGGGCGACTGGGTGTGGTGAGGTGCCTGTAATTCCAGTACTTCAGAGGCTGAAAACAAGAGAATCACTAAGTCCAACCTACGTAGTGAGATTCTGTCCTAAATACATTTAATAAATAAATAAATAAAACAAACAAACATGGCTTTGCAGGGAGTTAAATCTGAAGCTGACCTGAGGCTCACATCTACACAACCTTGGGAAAATTTCTTTACTATCTAAGCTTAAATTTACCCACTTGCAAAAAGTGAACACACTTATCTAAATCATAGGGCTGTGGTGAACATGTAAACATTTTATGCGTTAGTTCCATTCCACAGGTCAAATCATACCTAAAGATAATAAATATCCTTTAGTACAGGTAGCTACAAACTTAGGCATATCTAGAAGACAGCAAGTATAACTGTGAAGATACAATAATTTTGAATTGTGACAGAAAACCTTAAAAGTGTCTGGTACACAAAAAAGAGAAAACTTGGGAGATACAGCTGCCTCTATATGGAAAAATGGCTACAGAGAATAACTAGATCAAATTAGTGTAGCACAATGTATGGCTTACAAATGAGTTGTCTAAAATGAAGTGAATTACCCCAGGAAGTAGCTATCTGTTATTTACTACTGGCATTCATGTAATATTCGGTCAGACTGACCAGAAATGAGGCTTTGATGACTGCTAATATCCCTATTTAATCATTCTATTTAGTTAAAATCAAGCAAACTATATTTTAAAATTTTCTTTAGACATCACATGTTGCATTCAAACTAGAAGTTTCTATGGCAAAGAAAGAAGTCTGCATTTTATATGTTCTAAATGAAATTTAACTAACCCAAATTAAACACACTGCATATTAAAATGTCAAAACAATATTTTTAAAGAAGTCATCTATTGAAGTACTGAAATACTTTTAGTTTGCAGGACATTTATTAGCCATGAGTAGATTTTAACGTACTGGTAACTGTATCTATTTTTAACATATATAGTAAGGTATAGACAGAGGAGCTATATAAAAAATTTATCTTAGTACAATGAGATATAGGAATGGCAATTTTTTAAAAGGAAAATAAAGTGTTGGTATGGATTTGGAGAAATAAACTTTAATGCATTCTTGATGGCGATATGAAATGGTACAGGTGCAACAGAAAGCAATTTGGGGAAACCCTCAAAAAGTTGAAAAGAATTTCCATGAGACTCAGCAATGTATTCTTTTTCTATAACAATCAAAATATTCCTAAGTGTACACCCAAACGAACTGAAAACAGGTGTGCAAATAAGAACTTTTACATGAATGCTCATAGCATCATTACTTACAACATGCAAAGTAGAAACAATACTCACATTCATACACTCACAAATGGGTTTAAAAATGTGGCTACATTCACATAAAAATGCTACATTAAAGGTTACAGCTGGATGTGGTAGTGAACACCTGTAATCCCAGCACTTGGGAGGCTGACACAGGAGAATTAATGTGAGTTCGAGACCAGCCTGGGCTATAAAAATGAGCTCAAGGCCAGCTCATAGCAAGACCCTGTCTGAAAAACACCAAAAAAAAAAAAAAAAAAACAAAAAAAAACAAAAAAAAAACAAGTTACATATTCTGTAATTCTCTTTGTATTAAATATCCAGAACAGGCAAATCCATAGAGAAGCTAAAGCAGAATAGGAGTTGCTAGGGAAGGGAAAGGAGGGAAAAGGGAGTCACTGCTTACTGAATATAGAGTTTCCCTTGTGGGCTGATGAAAATGTTTTGGAACTACATAGAAGTGATGGTTTGCACAACACTGCAAATGTACCAAATGGTTCACTTTAGTATGGCTGATTCAGTTACAGAGATTCAGTTACAGAACGTCACTCACTTCAGAATCTGCTAAATACAAATGAGAAATTTTCAATACGTCACACACAAAAAACTAATTTATGATTCTTGAAGATATATACAAACATTTTACGTGTTTACTTATTAATGAAACACACTGGGTATGGGGATTTAGCTCAGTGGTACAGCACTTGCCTGGCAAGCAAGAGGTCCTGAGTTTGATTTCTAGTACTCCCCAAAAAACAAAACAAAACAAAAAAACACTGGCAACTAAGTAGTCTGCCCTTAATTCATGGGGGCTACATTCCAAGATGCCTCGTGTATGGTGCCCAAAACCTGTTAACAGCACTGAACTTTATATAGATGACCCTTACTAATTATACATTCCACAGCTGTAGATTTAACCAACCCTGGGCTCAAAATAACTTCAAAACAAATCTAGAAATTTCCAACAGGCTAAACTTCAATTTGCCATGTGTCAGCCATGAAACTGAATCCATATAAATGAAATAGGTGTATCCTAATATAACTTCCTGACATTTTATAGATCTTCAGTCTCTAGCTCTCGTGTGAAAATTAGTCACCTCAAGTCTTATTTGTGTCCTATGTAGGCAGGCCAATGATGGCTATGCCTATTCTGACCTCGTGAGATTTTTTTCCCATCATTATTCCATAAACAATATAAAACAACAACCATTTATACAGTATTTACACGCATTGGCTATTACAAGAAATCTAGAGATAATTTAAAATATACAGGAGGGTATGAATAGGTTTTATGCAAGTATTATGACATTTTACAGTATATACACAAGTCATTCTTCATGACAACCATGGTGTTTTCTAAAGAATGTATATGCTATAGTTTTTTCCCATTCATGTATACCGATATATCTCGTATATATTATAAAGTTTAATTTATGAACTAGGACAAGTAAGAAATAAAGTCATAAAGCAATTTAGGACATTGTACTGTAATAAAATTGCCAATGTCACTACTCCTCTGCTTTGAGACCATTATTAAGATAAAGATTGCTCAAACACAAGCACTATGATAACCCAATAGTCAATCTGATAACTGAGATGGTTACTATGTGACCTCAGTTTAGGCAGCATATACAACATGAATATGCTGGGTAAAAGGGATGATTCATTCAGGTCTTGCCTGGGATGGTTTGGGACAGTGCTAACATTTTATTACACTACTTGGAGTGATACACAATGTTTATTCTGGAATATTCCATTTAATATTTTTGGAACAAGACTGACCACAGGTAACTGAAAGCTCAGACAATGAAACGGAATAAATAGAGACTACTGTATTTTGTTTTTGTTTTTTGGAAGCAACGTTTTAAGGAAAAATATTAATGTTCAGGTACTTCTCCAAGAAAAAACAAAAAGCATAGTATTTTGCTTTAAATATCAGCAAATACTAACGTTTTGTTTTATGAGTGTCAAAAGAAAAAAACGTTACAGATGTAAAGTGAAGGGGAAAAAGAAAACATGGAGGTAAGAAAAAAAGTGTATTTGAGGTAAAATAGAGGGGTCTGAAGAAACGCAAGAAAAGGAAAAGAAAGACCAAGAAGGGTCATAGTGACTTGAAACAGCTTGTCACATTCAGCACTCTATTACAGCAGTAAACATCAAATTTAATTTTTAAATTGCTCTGAAATTTAACTGTACAATCTCATCTTGCCATTATTATTATTATGTTTCTGCTTTTTTTCTTTTTTTTTTTTTGAAGGACCAGGGTTCGAACTCACAACCTTGCACTTGCCAGGCAGGCACTTTGCCATGAAGCTATCTCCCCAGCCCATTTCTTATTATTTTTGATAGATTTTATTATATTAGTTTTAGGTTTACAGAAAAATTGCCAAGAAAGTTTCCATATATCTACCATATGCCTACTTTCCCCTGCTTTTATTATCCACAGTATGTGCTAGGACTGAATTGTGTGCTAGACTCATATGTTGAAGCCACAACTCTTCAATGTAGTGGGATGTGGAGATGAGGCCTTAAGGCCTCTATTTAGGTATAGATGAGGTAACGAAGGTGGGGGCCCTCATGATGGGACTTATACCTTAGAAAAAGAGACACCTGAGGGGCTTTCTTCCCTTACTTATTCCTTCCTTCCAACCTTCCATTCTCCTTTCTGTTCCTTTTCTTCTACCATATGAGAAGTGGAAAGTGCTCTCCTTCCTCCCCGACTGTCACTTCATCTTGGAATTCTAGCCCCAGAACTGCATTTCATTCATCCTGGTGAAGCACTGGGTGGAAGAGAATATCATCACAGATGTAAGTATAAAGAAAAAATTGAACGCGAGCAATCTATTACAGGTTGAATACAACACTGGCAAGACAATACAGAGTATCTAGGGATTCCAGATACCAAGAGTTTACAATTGCCAGCCAAAGCTTTTTCAACAGGCTTTCACCAAGTACTGTATTCCTAAGTGTGAATGAAGGCAGGACAAGACAAGTGAGAAAACACCTTTAGGTGTTGGTGTGTAGTGACTCAAAATTTGAGGCCAGAGCAGGTGAATGCAGACAAACCCTCTGGGAAACCCATGTCCTCTCTCATTACAAGACTGAATCTACCTGAGGATGGGCAGAGTAAAAAGTTGAAGGAGCTTTTCTTAAAGTGCCATGGTACAGGTTTACTGAAACCTAAAAGCAAAACAGAACTGAGAGAAATTCTCCAGGCTCCCAAATCCCAAACCTTGTCTTCAAATCATTTGATGTTGATGGTGAACTACATCAAACTAAGGTGACAATAAAGCCCAGAAACAGCTCAGCTACAGATTTTACTCTTTTACACTCTTTTTGAATGACTTGACAAAAATATATATGTTCTTTTCTAAACGTAAGTATTATTTACCTTAGACTTAACTGATTTTATCTGTAATGTTAAGTATTCAACCAAAAACAAAGACATAATATAGGGAAGCAAGAAAATATAGGTGCATGATTAACACAGAAAATAGTTAACAGACCCAGGAATGACCTAACAACATGTCACATTGTGAAAGCAAGTAAGACAAATATATTAAAGAACACAATGAAAATAGTCACA
>PVKN010043314.1:0-10255 GCA_004027915.1 Capromys pilorides | reverse complement strand
AGAAAGAGAACAGAGAGGGGGGGGGGGGCCATGGGGGAAGCACAGAGCTGCTCTCTGCTGGATTCCTAGGCTAACAGTGGAGCCAAGCCCCAGGCCAGCACCATAAGCAGGTTTGGCAAAGCTGGGGAAAAAGTGTGGTGGGCTCTGGGTCCATCCTGACTAGTTAGACCTTAAGAATTTTCTGAACTTGTAGAGACATTAAGAAGTGACCTCCCCTGCTCTTCTTGACCCCAGAAACTTTCAGCAGAGAAGTTTGGTTTCTTTCTTCAAGTGCCTGGTGTATCCTCCCACTAGTAACCCCCTCCCTTTCCTTGGGTGTTGGCTTTGCCTTCCTGGCTAGGTACCACCCAGCCCCATCTCCCTCACCTTTTTATCTATTCAAAGCAAAGCACACCCTGGCGCCGGCTAGCTTTATTTGCTTATATTTTCTTTACTGGGTATGGAAACTTCTTACTCTTTCTTTACCTCATGTTATACAAGTACATTTACAATGAAGTACTCCAGTGTTTTTTTTTTTTTTAACCTGTGAAACTGGTTAAGCAAAAAGTGTATTAGTGAGTGTCAAAAAAGCAACTCCCACTTGACTGAGGGCACAAGTGAACGCAGGAGCTTTTGCAGTGGGGAGCTGGCAGCGTTTATCAAGCACCCTAAATAGTGACCCTCCTTAAATGTAGTGAAGATTGTTTTTAAAGTTAATTTTGAGGAAAGTGTTGGACATTCATGCTAAGCTTTAGCTACAGAAAAGTTTGTCGAATTGTAAATGACATAAAGAAAAAAAGGTAGATATCATTGTAACATCCAGAAATAGGAAACTGGGCAATAAATTAGGACATATTTATGTGCTGGAATGATCTCACTTTTTTAAAGTCCTAGTATTACAGAAATTTATTGACATAATGTATAACAAGAGGTTATGTACATGGCATTGTGCTATGCAGCCGATTTGATAGAAAGTGACAGTGCCTATCTATTACTAGTAAGTACACCTATATACAGATACCTCAGTGTGGGGAGTGGTGGCACACACCCATAATCCAGCACTTTGGAAGGCTGAGGCGGGAGGATCTCAGGTGGAGGCTCAGCCTAGCAACTCAGTGACTTAGTAAGATCCCATTTCAAGATAAAATACTGTTTTTCAAAAAGAAAAGATTGTGATATAGCTCAGTGTGAAAGTTCTGGGTTCAACCCTGAGTCTCACACACATGTGTGCGCACACACATACTCACAAAGAAAAGAAAAACATGGTGGCATGGGCTTGGCTTCAGCCTTCAATACCATCCTACTGGGAAACAGAAGGACAGATGTGGGAAAGGCAGGTGTGTGAAGGTATCTGGGAAAATCGTCGCCAGTGTACAGCTAGAGTAAGGGTTGTTATGCAGGTTTAATGTGTCCCCTCCCCCGGGGGAAGGTTCCAGTGACTTAGCCCTTCTTCCTGTTGCCGAAAAGACTTCACCATACAGAAAGAAGTTTCCTTCATAGCTATAAGTCTTCCTGATTAGAAGGAAATGTCTGTTTTCGGTGCTTTGCCTATGTCTGTAGTTTCTAGAATAACTAACTCACAATAATCCTTATGCCCAGGAGGGTGGCTGTGGGGCGGCACAGTGTAGTCTCCTGCTGTCAGATTTTGGGGTGGCAGAGTTTGGGTCTTCTCTAGTGTCTTCTATTGCACAATTCCAAAATCGTGCTTTCATCCTCACCTTTTCTTTTAGCAAAAAGTGCATGATGAAGAAATAATGAAGATGGCAGTGAAGGTACTTTTGTTCTAAAATCAGGGTTGAGGCTGGGGTGTTGCTTAGGGCTTGTGTGAGCCCTAAGTTTGAGCCCCAGCTTCACAGAAATATAAAGCCAGGATCTGCTTTGCCTGGAGTCAGCAATGCAGCAGGGCAACGCAGCTGTTCAAATGTTTGGTGTGGAAAAGTGGCCGCGGTGCTGTCTTTATGAAGCTCTGTAGCTGGGGTCTCAGAAGCCACAGAACTTTGTTGTTTCTTGAGTTGGAGTCTCAAGTCAAGTTCTCAGCAGGGTTGCTACCCCTCAGGGTCATGAGGGGAGGATGTGCTCCAGGCCTGTCGCCTTGGTTTATAGTTGGTGTCCCTCTTCTGTGTCTTACTCGCCCTCTGTGCTGCCTGGAACTCCCCCTCACACGGGGACCATTTAGCCTGGAACAGGCCCTGCCTCCATTAACTCCCTGTGGGGATCCCTCTCTTGCCTGGGAGTTAGGACTTTACCCTACGAGTGGGGAAGGACACTGTTCAACAATGTGTTTTTCCAAGGTTTTAAAAAAGTTGTTCTAAATCGTAAGTCCACATAGGGAAATATGCCTAGCTATTTGGGAGTCTGAGGCAGGAGTGTCTGTCCCTTGGGCCTAGGAATTTGAGGTCAGCCTGGCAACATAGGCTGTTGAAAAAATAAGATAAAATTCATGAAGAAATTTTGAGATTAGTATGGGAAATTTCGGATATAAAAACCTTGGAGACGATGATGCTGAATCTTCATGTCCCCACAAGCAGCCTCAGCTTCCCCAAGAGCCGGCCTCATCCCATCCTTGTTCTCGTACTCCCCACGGGCCTGCTGTGCTCTGAGGTAAGGCCAGGCAGCAGACACAGTACATTCCAAATGATGAAAGGCTGGGGAACAATGTATAGAGGGGTGCTCGCCTAAGGACAAAAGCGTATGTATTTGTGTGGGTGCGGAGAGGAATCCCACTGTCCCCGTGCCACAGTGCTTGGCTCTAGGAAGTGAAAAAGGTAATTTTTGCTTCCTTCTTTATAACTTTTTAACTGTTTTTTCCTGATGGAATAAGCCAGCTTTTGGTAATCAGAAAACAAAACTGGCTTCCAGGTGGTGTGAAAGGGTGACCCTGCGGGCAGTGGAATGGACAGAACTGTCCTGCAGTTGTTTCCTGGGGCAGGAGATTGTACTTTGCTTCTAGAATATATGAAAGAAATAAAGAGGGAGACAGAGGATCTTAAGGCCAGTCCCGCCTCACCCTGCAAGTAGAGCTGCCTACCCAGGCTGGGAGGCTTCTGCCTGCAGAAGGAGGGAGCCAGCCCTGACTGGACCCTCAGGTTAGTGTGTTTGTGAATGACATGCTCGCCAGAACGGTGGCCTCGTAGTGGTGGCCTCTTGTACCCTGTTGGCGTTTGCATGTTACATGTGCTCATTGTGGAGCTGTTATCCGGGATGATGAGGAAAGAAATGGTTGCAGAAAAGTGGAAGGTGAAGAAATGAAAGGAATCAGTTAAGACATGGAAGGACCCATCCCCCTTTAGAGTGTGTGCGTGCATGCGTGTGTGTGTGCGTGCAGTTCAGAACATCATCTTTGGCCTGTGCCCTCTGCCCTGACACTGTGGGTTGGTTTACAACAGCGCTGAGACTTCTTGGCGGTGCTGAGTACATGCATGATTAAACTGCAGGGACCAGAGCAGACCTCAGAGGTCCTGTGTCTCTGGAGTGTCCTTCCTACCACTCTTTATTCTCTGCCCCCCTTGTCTCCTATGACAAAAGCCAGTTGTCAGAATACTGTACTGTGAAATGCCATTAGCCTGTCCTGCTTTCAGGGTGGAGGTGGACCGAAAACTTGGGTCATTGCTGAAGTCATTTAAGTAATGATGAGCCTCAGGAATGACCCTGGGACGTCTAAAGCCAGTTGGGTGTGAATCGGAAAGCATTAAACATCTGAGAATGATGAGTGCTTCTCCTAACAGCTTTCTGAAAGCAGAATAGAGCTTGTTACAGCCTTCCAAGTGGCTCGTGAGATTGCTTATGAAGCATCTACAACTTGGAAGTGGAATTGAGATTTCTGAACAGAAAGCCCTAAAGCATACAAAACAAAAACAAAAAATCCTTTGGGCTTCAGGTTTCCTTCCTCTCCCCTCCCTGGGGGCCACGTGCCTTGCAGCCTCCTGGGAGGTGATCTTGCCCAAGCAGCCACCTGCCCCAGAAGGCTGGGAACCCCTACCCCTGCCCCAGGTGCCAGACAGTCTCAGCACCCCTGTCTCGGGCCCAGCAGTGGAGACCATGGAGGCTGCAAAGGCAGGAGACAACCCAGCAGATGAAAATGGAGCCACAGCAGCACCGAGGTTAGCGCTTCACTGGAACCACAGCCTGCAAAAGCAGCCCAGGCCCTGTGCGCTAACTTTTCACATAGACTGCAGCTTAGAAAACTTCAGAGAGCACCCCCAGCTTCCCTGGAGTAATAGCCACAATGTCCACGATGCAACTGAAAATCACCAGCCATCCCAGGCAACAGGAAGATCACAAGTAGACCGAGAAAAAGATAAATAGCAGAGGCTGAAACTGAGAGGTGTCAAGTATAAGTTGTGTTGCTAGAGCACAGCTACACCTTGAGTTTGCACTGTCCCTGGCTGTCCCCAGGCTACAATGGCAGAGTTGAGTGGTTGCCAGAGACCCATGTGGTCTGCAAAGCCTGGAATATTTACTCTCTGGCCCCTTACAGAGGTGTGTTAGGTCACACCCTAAGCTCACGGAAGCTCTAATGGCCAGGTTCTTCAAGTTCTTTCTTTCTTTTGTGAGATTCATAGTAGAAGGTGTTATATTCCTGATACTGGTTTCTCTGGTCACTCCTTACATCTTTTTATTTTGTTAATATTTTTGCAGCAATGGGGGTTGAACACAGTGGTGCTGTATATAGTAGCCCAAGACCTTTTTATTTTTAATTAATTAATTAATTAATTTGGTACAGGGTCTCACTATGCATCTCGGACTTATTGTGATCTTCCTGTCTAGGCCTCCCCAGCACTGGGATTAGAGGTGTGCACCAGTACTCCCAGTTTTGGTGGCTTGCGTGACTCATCTGGGGTTCCAGGGCCAGCATAGCATGTGGTACTGGGGATTAAACCCGAGTCCTTGAGCTTGCCAGGCAGGTGCTTAGACTGCCAAGTTATCCCTCCCTGTAGCCCTTTATCTTTATTTTGATGTAGGGCCTCTCTAAATTGCACAGGTTGGTCTTAAACTTGTGATCCTTCTACCTGCGCCATGCCTTACAGGTCTGTGTAGCATACCTGGCTTTTTCTTTTTTGTTAAAGACTTCATCTGTTTAGGCGGAAACATCCTTCCATTGGACCTGGACCCACTTGCTGCTGTTTGTCTTACGCCTTATGCCGCTGTCATTTGCTTCACCCCACTGAGGGATGTCGATTTTGGAGATCTGTGTATCTCAGGCTTTTCCTTCTCTGGCCACTTCATCTGATTGGAGAGATGTTTGGGAGTCGAGTGTGTGGGACTGGCCTACACAGGCTGCTGTTTGCAGGGAGCCAGAGGGAACCCTTGGCAGGTTCTCATTCCAGGTACGTGTTATGGCCTGAGGAAAACAAGCATAGTCTGAGAAATACAGGGCAAGTGAAATGTCAGGTGTGAGAAGTCAACTGCAGATTGTTCAGGTGTGGGCTGGGACTGCCCCAACACTCAGCAGTGTGGTGAAGGTCGCCTCAGGCTTGAATGCCAGTTCCTCAGGTATTAACAACACAGTGGTGTTGCTTATGGCTGTGAGGAGAGTGTCAGCTCCATAGGATTGACTTGGCTGACCACTGGGGAAAGGCCAGAGCATAGCACAGAGAACTGGAGGTTTGACTTAAAGTATGGGGATTAGATTAGGATTAGGCAAGGAGGGAGACAGAACAATTCAGGACTGGTAGAAACAACAAAGCACGATTTTAAGGCACACAAGGTACAGACTGTCAGTGGTTTCTATAAAAGCACTGGTGGCTATCTTAAGAAGTTCCTTCATGAAGCATCAGAGATTTCTGTGGCTGATTCTCCTGGAGTAATAACGTAGTGCTTAATGAAAGAAGACAGTCATATTAATGGAGACAATAATCTCCGTGTGTTGTTTTGGTTCTGGAAGCAAGGCCTCTTCCCTTCATAGTCTAGGTAAGGTCAAGTTAAAGAGTGCCTGAGTTAGCTGCAGATTTACCCACTGACCAGGCTGAGGGGAGTGCCCGACCCAAACCATTGTGTCCGTAGCATCGAATTTTTGGATCTACTTCAAAGCAAGACAGATTGAGTTACTGAAGGTGTCAGGGAGCCTGTGGAGACTTTTCCAACCAAGGCAGGCAGTTGGGGTTCCTAAATTTAGGCTGTGGCGCCTGTGTTGGTTGGTGATAGATGAATGAATGACCTTGTGAGTGTTGACATCCAACCAGCCAGGACTGGCCTTTCCAGTGGCCCTGAGACTGGTAACTCACAGGGCAAGTGAGTGGGAAGAGTGGAGGCAGTGAAGCCCTGGTCCCCTGCTGCCTCCTGCAGTTCTTTCTTAGGAAGATTTAATCTTGTTGAACAAGATGACACTGAGGATTGAGCTTTCATCTTGGGTTTCAGTTCTTTAAGCTTTCTGCAGCCACTAATCCTGTTAACTTGGTTCCTGTCCCATGAGTTCGAAATGCATATGCCATTATTTGTGCTGTGGAAGCAGGTGATAAAGTTTTCCCCCTCCCCCTGAAGTTTGCTTATCTGTGAAGTTTACCTTGACCTAGCTAGACAAACCCTTTCAGGAGCCATATCTGACACTTCCTGTGGGACCAGAGTTTTGTTTCTGTGTTATAAGACGGTAACACCGTTTACTGTGGAAGCCAATGGCAGAAAGAATGGATGTTTGCTTTGGCTTGGTTTTAACTGCCACAGGTGGTTACTGTTGATGTGCCTGGGGGAAGGGCTCTGATCTGGAATGTGCATAATTAAAGCAGGCGTTCCACGTGTTTTAAAGGCTGGCTACTGCAGGTTTGCAGCTGGGGTGGGAGCTTGTTCTTTTGTTCCTAGGCCTCCGGGCCCCTTGAAAGGCAGCAGGAGCCCATTAGGCTCTGCTCTGGGTATTCTGCGTGTGCTGGTGGTGTGAGAAGAATAACTGGATACAGCACCGAGGTCACTTAGTGTCTTGGAGTCTAGTGCAACTAATATGAAATGAGGATCCGTGTTGACCATGTCATTGAAAACTAGAATTCTCTTTCACAATTTATGGAGGAGGGGGTCAAAAAACTAATCTTTAGGAGGTGTCTACCCTGTGCCAGACAAGAAGCTTAGTTCATTTCATCTTTAGTACTGAGTTTACCAAGAAAGATACTGAAAGCTGCGAGGTGCCTGATTAGTGGTAAGAGGCTGTCGGAGGTGCTAGGGGTACTGCCAAGACACTTCCTTGTGGACTACTCTGAGGCATGTAGCACCCACCCGCTAGCTGCTGGTGGGTTTAGTCGTGGCAACTGCAGAGCACCTCACTGCCATCCCCAGATACTGCTTCTGAAAGGCTTCCCTGCCTCTGCCACCAGCAGTAGGTCCTTAAATACTTCTGATAACAGCTGATGTGTGGATCCATCCATGAGCCTCTGTTTCAATAGTGTAGGGCATTTCCTAGGTCAGATTTGTTTTTTTTTTACCTAAAATTTATCTAATAGTTAATGCTTATGAAATAGACAAAAACCTAAAGGTGATGTGAATACTTACTGAGCTGTTGTGTTCTAGGTGCTGTTTTAGGAGCTCTAGGACCTTGGTCATCTGCAGAAGACAGTCTGCATGTGTGGAGGACCACCCGAGCAACTGTCTTTGAAAGAAGAGCAGTTGTCTCCACTTTGGCTGTGCCTGCCCCATTCCCATGTACTGATATGCACAGAGCTGGTTAGGATTTTTCCTTAGCCCTTCAATTGGCTTTTTTTAAAAAAAAAAAAAAATATATATATATATATAAATATATATACTCTTTTATTAATATTGTTATAATTTCTGCTCAGCTCTTTTACTTTATTTTTTCATTTTTTCTTTTATGGCCAGCTCAGGCTTCCTTGAGGGTGGGGCTGGCGCAGCATATGGTGTCAGGGATTGAACCGTGGTCCCTGTGGTTGCTTAAGCTTTCCTAAGCAGGTGCGTTAGGCCACTGAACCATCTCGTTGGCTCTCCCTTCAGTTGGCTTTAACAATGCACAGTGGTCTAGCTGAGGTGCTGGTGGTAGTCTTTGAAGATGGCATGTGTATTTCTCTGATAACTCCCACCTGCTGCTCTTTAATATGAGCCAGGTTAAGATGGATGAAGAGCCAGTGCACCACACTGTCAGCTGGGATTGAGCCTTGAGGTAGAGGCTATGACATCCTGGGACTTGAAAGATTACACCTGAGAGTTGAGGCACCGGACCCCAAGACATTAGATTCTATCTCAATTGTGTAATGCAGATTTCTCTCTGCATATCCTTCTCTGCATATTGCAGAGGTAAATACAGGCCTCCTACCTAGCCAGCTCACAGTCCTCACCTACTTCCTGCCATTCGCAGTCATTCATCCTCAAGCCACTCCTCCTTCATGACTGAAAAAAAAACCGGGTTCAGCCCCGGGTGTGGAGGCCTTTGTTCCAGATAGCCATCACCATGGCTGGACTTAGGGTCCCTTGGGTCCCCACAACTTAAATATGCTTTTAGTGTCTTGATTCTTGCCGTGGGTTGCACTGGAAGTGGTAGATTGGAATTAACTTGACAGGATTCCAATAACTTATCCATGGGATTACAAATATAAACTTCCTGGACCGAGACTAAGACCAGGAAGGGCTCCCTATGTGCCTGTCTGGATGAAGGGTGTACAGAATAAGGAGAGAGTTCTGCCCACCTTCTGCAAACCTCGAGCACTGACTTTTACTGCCATTTTGATGAAGGGCACTTTGTCTTTGTAAATGGTATAAACTTTTTTTTTTTTTTTTTGTTTAAGTAGAGTAACTTCACTGAATTGTAGAAAATGGCTGGCATTTTTCAAAAGGAAATAAATAGAAGGGGGTAAAGGACAAGCATAGAATGGGTTTTGGGTCCAGGTCTAATGGCCTTTACAGCATTATTGCTTCTTCCCAGCAAGCGATCATAGAATGGTGACGTGGATCTTCTGGGGTCGAGAGTCACAAAGCAGGAAATGTTAGCTCAAATTAAAGAGAGCTTTTGAAGAAAGCTTATAGAACAAGGGGCCAGAGAACAGGAGTCAGTTCTGCCAACCAGCTCTGTGACCCTGGGCTGTGGCTTAAGCTCCCTCCCCTCTGACCAGAATGGCTAATTATTTGCCATACATGGTGCTGAGCATTTGATGAACATGTTCTTGTTTAATGTGTCAAATTGTAAACACGAGGGGCATGAACGCCGCAAGATAAGCACCAAAGTCCTTCTGTAGTTCTCTCAACTCAAAGACACAATTAAGCTGCTGTTAATCTTATGCTGAGTTTATGAACCGAATACAGTTATCTTGGTTTGTCACAGCATAAGCTGTGCAGTGAGGCTGGACCTGCCCTTCCTGGTTTCCTCTCTTCCTGACATCTATGGTGTTACAGAAAGCTGGTTGTATCGGCCTTTGAGGGAAGTGGGATGGTTCATCACTGGCTTCACGGTGACCCCACTTGCACAATTCCTAGCTCGGGGCTTTGCTTACATTTTTTTTTTTTTTTTTTTTTTTTGCCTTAGAGTGGGACTGCTGAGGGGCAAAAGCTTAAAGCTGGAGGGAAGTGCAGAGCCAACTTCACTCTGAGGGAAAGCCGTAGGGTGTTCACTGCCTCCACTGGGCCTCCGCATAAAGAGTATGAGGGATTTTGCAAGAACGCCTGCATTTAGTGTATTGATTTATTTCTGATGATCCATAACATGATGCATGGTCTTTTTCAGCTCTGGCATCCTAACATTTTCTCTGGTCAAAGTGCCTTTGGAGGAGTCTGGCCTTGACCAGTTTCTCCTGAGTCTGCACAGCTCAGCAAGGTGCCAGTGTGCCCTGCACACTCTGCGCCAGCTCTGCCTGGATGAACCCAGGTGCAGACCGGGTGTTGGCTGACCAGCCTCTTGGCAAGAGCATTTCCGCTCCTTACCTCCCTGCTGTTCTCCTATTTTGTAGATGATGAACCAGGTGGAAGGGCAGCAGAAGAACCTCGTGCATGCCATCGAGTCCCTGCCGGGCTCCGGACCCCTAACTGCCTTGGACCAGGACCTGCTGCTCCTGAAAGCTACCTCTGCCGCCACCCTCAGCTGCCTCGGGGAGTGCCTCAGCCTGCTCCAGCAAAGTGTGCACCAGGGGGCGGCCCCCAGCCATAAGCCAGGGCCCTCAGGTGGGACGGTCAGGGCGAATCCTGCCCAGGCTCTGGGGTGTGTGTGTGTGTGTGTGTGTGTGTGTGTGTGTGTGTGAGCACGCGTGTACCTATTTGTCTCACCATTCTCCCTTTCCCCTTGTCCTTCCTTAGCTTGTGATATATTTTTTCTTTTACAAATTAGAATGTAACCTTCTATGAAAATTCTAACACG